>JARACY010003054.1:0-36435 GCA_029255725.1 Scrobipalpa atriplicella | reverse complement strand
CAAAAATGGGTGGTCATATTTGGACTCGTATGCGTTAATGGTTTAATTTATTACCAAAAACGTGGCGCCACTGTAGAGTCTGTAGTCTACACTACATGAACATAGAGAAGAGAGCCTGCCTAACTAAACATAAGCGTACGGTACCTACCCTTAAATGGTCTATCCGACACGCTCTTGGTGGTTATTACCTATTTGTGACGTTCCACTTGCAAAGGTACCTACATTGCATATCCCTGTAATCTGAAACTCATCATAAGCTATACAAATAAAAAAAAAGCACTTCGTACCTACGATGTAGTTACGGAGATATTATTTTTTTGAAAAAATATTCTTAGGCTTTCATTCCATCACTCTTCCATGTCATTGAAAATAAAGCTAAAAATTGAGAAACTTTCATGCCTGCTCGTACTCGTACTACTATTCTCAAAATGTCACATCTAAGGCGTTGCTCAGTCAACGAAACACAAGATGTTCAGCGAGCTACCACATGGCATGGCTGCTCCTATCAGTTCGCGGAAGCGGCGGAACGCTGTCCCAAAAAAGAAGGCAACAGATTAAAGAGGCGGCCTAGAAGGCGCCAGAGATGGAAAACCCTTTCCAATGGTCACATCACAATCCTCAGAATAAGGAACCGAAAGAATGAGGAAGAACGTCAGAAACATGACCCTCCCTCCGCCTTTGCCCTCCTCCGCTCCTAATCCTAACTCTGTGTCCTAACTAACTAAACTCACAGCCGATGAGAGAATTTTAAAACAAGTTTAATCCTATTCCTAATACTTTAATCCGCAGGTCCATGTCCTCAGAATAAAAATGTTTTAATCCACATTTGTTCTATGAAATCCAAAATATTAAAACCTCTCCTATACCGACCCCCCGCGCGCGCGCGTTTCCCCTTTGTACCAGCGTCATACGTCACTTGTTTACATTAATGGCACGCGCGACCACTTGAGATAAACAAACTCTTATCGCTAATTTATGGGCTTGCTCAGTGGGTCCTTGTTATGTTTTTTGTCGACTCAGATATCTAAATGAATGACTTGTAGTGTTTATGTTACTCTAAACTTTGTTTATTTAGTATAATGAGCGTTAGAGTTGGGACATGTCGCAATTTTTTTGCAAAATTGGCGCGAAAACTTCGGATTTTTTTTTTGGTTACTTACATATAACTATTTGTTGCTCACAATGCTTTATTTTGTGTCAATTTTGTCTAAAAACGATATAAAAATAATAATTACACCACAATACATACAAAACCAATCGCCGACTGACATATTTTGCTGTGGATCCACGCCCGCGAGAGGCCCCTTTTTTTCGCTGACTTTCGGTTTGAATTGTGGCTAAGTTCGTTTAATACACCGAAATATTTTTATGCTTTCTTGTAGTTAACTTCATGCTGAATCCAAAAAAGCAATTTTCAAACGAATCTGACCATTATTTCTAGAGATATAAGGCTATAACCGCGAGTCACGTGGCGCGTGTTGCTGGTACATACGTCGTACCAGCGGTAGTTATATGCAACAAAAGTGCTGGTACATACGTCGTACCAGCGGTACACTAGGGGTTAATCGATTGGATTGGGGTTGTTGGTTGTTGATTCCATGTGGCTGGCAACATTAAAACTTTTCTTTTTTCAAAGCTTCCGCAGGCTTGGCAGAAAGCATTTTTGCCAAACTTTTTGCATGTAAAACTAAAACAATGTAAAATAAACACATCGTCTGACATTGACAGGTGCTGGCTGTCCTGTCAAAATTTGTCGAAGGGGTCAGCCAATTTTGAGATATTTTATTGAAAACAGCCGTTGGAAACTGTCAAAGAACGGCCCGCGTCGTATAGAACCTGTCAAAATCGAAGACTGACATTATGGTAACAAGCGAATCCAAAAAAAAATTGCGAGGTTTGCCTTCCAAAAGTACATTTTTGTACGTGATTTTGTATATCCGAATATTTTTATCTGATATTTAGTGTATCCGAAATGTTGATTGGGACGAATTGAAAAAAAAAAAAAAGAAAGGACCGCCAACGCCATCCGTCCGCCATGTTTTTTCTGTATGTCTTGTTTCAATACAAGGGTGCTCAGTGAAAAAATATATATTTCTTGCTATATCTTTACTTATTTATTATTACTATTCATTTTATTTGTTCTTTCGAGAATTTATTTTCAGTGCATTTATTTACCCTACTCGGGGCAAGGGGATTTGTCTAGGCCAACGAATTTGGCCAACGGCTAACGGTCACCAGAACGCTTGCCGTTCAAATAATTACGAACATATTTTGTTCCATCTGGTCTTATTACGGTACGTATTAATACTTAAATCTCATTAATCTGGAAAAAAACTTCGTAACCTACAACTTCCTTAACATTTCAGGCCATGTACACACAAAAAAGAAACTGCTGTCTCCCTGATTGTGCGTCCTATTCGCCAATCTCGAAACTTTATGTTTTTCCAAAGGCTGACCATCTCTATAAGTTATGGGTTGATATGATACAAAGGCAGCAGAAATACAAAGATTTAAAATTTCCTAGAGACAAAAGAGGTCATTGCGCAAAATGGATTTGTGAACTCCACTTTGAAAATCGTTTTGTCACTTGCAATGGCAGACGACTCTATAATGCAGTTCCAACCCTATTCACAGAAGAAGAAATTCGTGCTGGAGAACCTACAAACCCAGTGGAAATAGGTGAGTTGTATACCTAGTACCTAATTTATTATTCATCATATGGCTTTCCTTTTGTTTACTGCTTCCAGCGTATACTCCAACTCCTACACTCCACCCTGAACTTGACTCTCTGACCCCCTTGGTTCTATATGCCTAGAAGTGGGAATCAAAATGTCTTAATATGATAAGACGTAGTAGACGTTTTAGAGTAGATTGGGGTTTTTGCAACTGCTTGGCCAAAACTAATAAATAAGGCATTATTTTTTTCCTTTTCATGGCAGTCTTTACAAAATATGAAGATTTCATAGGTACAAATACAGAAGAGAAGCGAAGCTCCACTGCAGGTAAATAACTAATATATACCTATAACCACAAAATATTCATGTTGAAGAGTTTTAAAAAACGGCATATACTTAAATGTTCACCTATTTATTCCCATTTTGTTCAACTAAAATACTACACTTTTTCACTTCACCTGTGGTGCACTAGCTATCACCAGTCTAGCGGTGTTTAGTACCACCAGTAGAGCACTAGTTATTTGCTAATTATCAGGTGAATGATTAGAATTTTAGATGAACAAATTAGTTTTTTAGGTGAACAATTTGATTTTTAGGTGATATGATATTTTGTTTGGATGATAGACTGACAACTTCTCACTACAGCAATACACATTCATAATAACTAAAAACACCCTCATTAATTATCAGAATGTGGTTAGAAAAACTGATTTTATTATAGTTAGCTGTTGACACTCTGGCTACAAGCAACTCTGTATCACTGCACTACAATTTTAAACTACAAAAAAAATACTTTTTTTATGATTACAGTTGACATTGTTCTTGAACATAGTTATGCAAAACAGAAAAAGATTGATATTGTTAACCTATTCGGTAACTTTTTAAATTTATTTTTTTGTTATGTAGGTACTAAGTAATTAAGTTGTTAATTAGTAGAATAGAAATAATATAGGTACCTAACCTACATGTGCATGTATGTAAAGGTTTACCGTTGTATACTTCTCCCTGTTATGTTTATCTATACATATAATAAAACTGTAAAGTAGGTGAATTCTGTACATTGAATATTTAAAAAAAAAATGCATTGAGGGGGCTTCTTACACGTAATAGATCCCAAAAATATTTTTTTTGAATTTTTTGTCTGTCTGTCTGTCTGTCTGTCTGTCTGTCTTTCTGTCTGTTTGTCCGGGCTAATGTCAGAATCTACTGGACCGATTTTGATGGGATTTTTTTTATTTGACTCAGTATGACCTAGAGAATAAACTAGGATATAAATAATCACGCCGATCGACTTAGGGGGTAGGCAGGCAATTGAATCTCAGAAACTACTGGACGGATTTTGATGAAACTTTTTTCATTTAACTGAGTTTTTCTTGGACACTAAACAAGGATATAAATAATCACGCCAATAGACTTAGGGGGTAGGCAGGAAATTAAATCTCAGAAACTACTAGACTGATTTTGATGGGACTTTTTTTATCTGACAGAGTTTTATCTGGACAGTAAACAAGGATATAAATAATCACGCGAAATGACTTAGGGGGTAGGCAGGAAATTAAATCTCAGAAACTACTGGACGGATTTTGATGGAACTTTTTTCATTTAACTGAGTTTTTCTTGGACAGTAAACAAGGATATAAATAATCACGCCAATAGACTTAGGGGGTAGACAGGAAATTGAATTTCGATTGTTTTTTAACCGATTTTGATAGATTTTATTTTCGGGTTATTCTTTGCGGTTTGGTTATTTGTTGCTTTGTTGTTGTTTTTAAAGTAGGTAAGTTACTTTATTGTAAGTAGCAATGCCTCGAAAACGACAAAATCTCACAAAAATCAGTAAAGAATGCTTAGATTCTCACTGGATGTAGAACGGGCAAAATTGTTTTTATACTAAGAATTCCACTTATTTCCAACAATTTCCCGTTCTAATTTAAGCGCACACAGTTTTCTAAAAGCCTCTGCTTAGCAATGACCATCAACAAATCCCAAGGTCAAACTCTTAAGGCTGCTGGGGTGGATCAATGATACAAATGCTTTTGCTTCGGCCAGTTGTATGTTGCATGTTCACGTCACGAGTGAGTAGCGCTGAGCAATTGTTTAGCGGGCAAGATAGAGAAATTCTGTGATTTAAAAACTTATTTATTTCTTTCGCATACTTCAATGCGAACGAAGTCGCGGGCGCCAGCTAGTAGGAAATAAAAATGCATTGGTAAAGCATGTGTCGGACAGGTCGGACAGCAACAACCTATTATTTTTGTTTTGAGAGTTAGTTTCGATTGTTTTATTTATCACTTATTAGTTATACACACATATTACATTTTCAGAAGCAAATATAAACACATTATATAGAATTTATTTATTTTCGACCTATATCACTTTAAGCAAAGACTTACTACCTATTAGCATCTATTTGTATGGGTTAGGTTAGTTAGTAGTAGTAGTAGTAGTAAAAGTTAGTAAATAGCTGTAGAATTTGGTTTTTCGTTTTACTTATTTAAGTAATGTTTGTACTATTTAGAAAAAGACGCAACCCAGCCCCTCCCTTCCACATCATCATCTACTGCTTCAAAGAGTTTAAAGGCGGTCGTCTTCACCTCTGGTAAATATATAACGTGTAACATAAAGGGTATATGCATCGTGAAATGTGTGAATCTACCCATGAAACTGAACAACTTTTCCTAAGGAACATAAGTCGAAATACGAAAAAAAAATGCGCTATCAGCTGATGTATTTTGTATGGAAGGTCAAAATAAATTTTTCGTTTTTCGACCTATGTTCCTTAGGGAAAGTTGTTCAGTGTCATGGGTAGATTCACACATTTCTCGATGCATATACCCTTACTGTTACACATTGTAATATCCACAGATTTTCTGTTAGTTTTTTTAATCAAAGAATGGTGACTAATACTTACTTGTTTCATATTTCAGAGACGGTCACAAACCAGCCCCTCCCTTCCACTTCGTCAGATACAGCTGACATTTCAAAGAACTTACCGGCGGCCGCCGTCTTCACCTCTGGTAAATATGATATCCACATGTTTTCTGATACACTTTTTTTTTAAACAATAAATAGTGAATTGGTGACCAATAACAATAATTGTATTTTTCATATTTCAGAGACGGTCACAAGCCAGCCCCTCCCTTCCACTTCGTCAGCTACGGCTGGCATTTCAAGGAGCTTACCGGTGGCTGCCGTCTTCACCACTGGTAAATATAATATTCACAGATTTTTTGCTAGAGTTTTTTTTAAATATAATGAATGGTGACAAATAATTACATGTTTCATATTTCAGAGACGGTCACAAGCCAGCCCCTCCCTTCCACTTCGTCAGCTACGGCTGGCATTTCAAGGAGCTTACCGGTGGCTGCCGTCTTCACCACTGGTAAATATAATATTCACAGATTTTTTGCTAGAGTTTTTTTAAATATAATGAATGGTGACAAATAATTACATGTTTCATATTTCAGAGACGGTCACAAGCCAGCCCCTCCCTTCCACTTCGTCAGCTACGGCTGGCATTTCAAGGAGCTTACCGGTGGCTGCCGTCTTCACCACTGGTAAATATAATATTCACAGATTTTTTGCTAGAGTTTTTTTTAAATATAATGAATGGTGACAAATAATTACATGTTTCATATTTCAGAGACGGTCACAAGCCAGCCCCTCCCTTCCACTTCGTCAGCTACGGCTGGCATTTCAAGGAGCTTACCGGTGGCTGCCGTCTTCACCACTGGTAAATACGGGGTGTAAGGGACAGCGTCCCGCAAACTTATAGGGGTTGTTCAGTCAACGAAACTAAACAACTATCACTAGGAATTTTTTTCAGGAAATGAAAATAAAAATTTGCTTTTTCATACAAAATGACCACATTGATCAGACAATTTAAATGGAAAAGCAAATTTATTTTTTTCATTTCCTGAAAAAAAAATCCTTGTGATATATGTTCAGTATCGTTGACTGAGCAACCCCTATCAGTTTGCGGGACGCTGTCCCTTACACCCGGTATAATATTCACAGATTTTTTGCTAGAGTTTTTTTTAAATATAATGAATGGTGACCAATAATTACATGTTTCATATTTCAGAGACGATCACAAGCCAGCCCCTCCCTTCCTCTTCGTCAGCTACAGCTGATATTTCAAAGAGCTTACCCGAGGCCGCCGTCTTTACCACAGGTAAATATAATATCCACAGATTTTCTTAGAGTTTTTTTAAATAATGAATGGTGATGTTTGTGTAATATTTTAGAGACAGATGCAACCCGGGCCATTGCATTAACTCCGTCGAGCAGACGCAAAAGACCTGCATCTATCCTGCTACCTGGTAATAATTAAATAAGTATTATTATCTGCTTTCTTGGAATATTTGATGTTATTTGATGTGTTACCGGAAATGTATGTATATGTTACGCACAATCCCCGAAATCGCTCATTGACCGGAAAAAGGGACAATTCGCATTGGCCGGAAAAAAATAATGATTATGATTTTGGTTCATATTTGTGTTGATTAACCTGTCATTCAGTAAGGACAAACGATGTCATAAGTACCTATTATAGGTAGATTGCTTACACTTGTGTATGAATATAAAAATACAACTAACATTATTAGTTTTTATGTTTTAGGTATAAGGTCGAACGCACGCAGGGCTCGAATTATCAAATCATTCCAAGCATTGACACCACGATGCAAAACTATGTACCAAAAATGCATGGGAATTATTAAGTCCAAGAAGAGGCTTATTGATACATTTGAAGGAAGATTAAAACAAGCACACGAGATGAGTGAACGGAAATCGTTCAAAACTATTATGGACCAACTACCACGGCACGCAAAAACTATGCTGTGCATGCAGGTGAATCTTGCAAATAAACATGTGAAGAGCCGGCGATTTTCAGATGATGAGAAGCTTTTGGCATTGACTCTACTAAAACAGAGTCCGAAAGGCTATAAGTTGCTGCAGAAGCTATTTATTTTGCCAAGTAGACGTACATTAAGTACGTTTACCAAAGAATTTATGATGGGACCGGGTCTGAACGCTAATGTGCTCAGACAATTATCAGAGACCGTCAAATCTTGGGATGCCAAGAAAAGAGCCTGCGCAATAGTATTTGATGAAATGGCGTTGGCTCCACATCTCACGTTTGTGGAAGCCGAAGACGCCATCACCGGCTTGACCAATTTCGGAAACGGTAGCGAGCGAAAACTATGTGATCACACTTTAGTTTTCATGGTGCGCGGGATATGTTCTTCGTGGAGACAGCTGGTAGCCTACTACTATTGCGAGGGTACTACTCCTGCCATCACATTAAAGAACATTTTGAGAGTAAGTTGTCCCAGTTTTTTTATTTAGGTATGTATTTAGAACCTCAAATAAATTTTCCCTGACTGAAATAGATCAAACTGATAGGAATAGCTTAGTCAACGAAACTGAGAACAACTAAGTTTTTTAATAAGGAAATAAAAAAAGGCTTTTCCATACAAATTGTCTGATCGAGGTGGTCAATTTTTATGGGAAAGTCCTACAAATATTTTTATAATTCAATGTTGTCATATGTTTATTTTTTTTTACTGATATCTCCTGCAGGATGTTGTAAAGGGCGTTGCAGAGACGGGACTGCAACCAATGGCCCTTGTTTGTGACCAAGGTTCAACTTTCCAGACCTGTCTGAAAAGTTTCCAAGCTGACGCTAGACGAGAGCAGTTGCTGAGGGAGGAGTCAGAAGGTTAGTTTAAAAAGCTTATTTTTGTGTTTAACTATCTTTTTGTAATAAGTCTTTTGCCGCAACTATTAAAAAAACTTTTATTTTGGCCAAAAACAATATTATTTTTCTACACGATACATATTGCACTTGAACAGTTTTTTTATTTACCAAAACTACAATATAACACTGCCGCTTTAAGTCAGTGCCATAATGCAACTAATATTATTTTACAGATCACAAGATCAACATCAGTGGATATAAATTAAACATAATTTATGATCCACCTCACCTCATTAAAGGCATCCGCAACAACTTGCTAACCAAAGACTTATCATTCTGTGGCAAGATTGCCAAATGGAATGACATAGTCGAGGTCTACAAGGCGGACTGCCAACTGGGGGACATCAGATTGCTGCCCAAGCTGAATGATGAACATATCAACCCAACATCATCACAAAAAATGAAGGTATAAACATTTTTTGTCATTGGCATTGGCAGACACTTTATAGTTTCCGTTATATTGTTTTATTTCAATACTTATTTTATGTGATTCACTATTCAAAGCTTTTTCTAATCTAATAATAATAATGTATTTCTATTGTTTTAGGTGAAAAATTGCACCCAAGTGCTGAGTGAGCGCATGAGTGCAATGCTCAATTACACCTCGAGATATGGTGAGTTAAGATTTTTTCAGTTTTCGGTACACTGCAACTTTTACTAAGAAATTCGTTTAGATAATACAATAATAAGAATTTACTTCCCCATACAAAATGGTTGTACATATTGCTAACCAGGCACCAATGTTAAACCAGTTTCAGCTAATATCCAGTATTTTAAGATTTTGTTGATTTGACTCACACACACATAGAACATACCAGCAGGTTCTTTTCCCGGTTCAATAGTTAACGTAGAATATACGAGATGTTTCTCTTCCCGCGCATATTATAACAATAAAATGTACCAGCTGATTCTGTTCCCAGCCGTACTTATTATGGTTATGGTACACATTTCATTTTAGAAATAAGCAGTACCTGTTGTGTCTTGATTCCCTATGCAGTCGTTGTGTGTATGTAACTGTGTACAATAAATTGTTAAATTTCTGTACCTGTGTGTATTTTAAATTAGTCAAATTATAAATTGTCTGAAATTCTATGGACTTTACTACAGTGCTAATAATTTGTCTTAGAAACACATGCTGATGGAACTCCAGTATCAAAAACAATGAAGAATACGGCAGATGCGGTCTTGTTCTTCGATCAACTTTTTGACAGCGTGAACGGGTCCCGTCGTGGCGCTGCCCCAGGGAAGTTAAGAGGCGCTGTCAAAGATGTGGGCGATAAGAACAGGCACGTATCGTTCTGGCTGGACTGTATTAAAAAACTTAACGACACCTTCTTTGTCGAATCCAATACAGCATTTAACAGGAAGTGGGTTCCTACAATTGCTAATTGGATCACGACACTGAAGAGCTTCATAGACATATGGAATGATTTAAAGAAGATTGGAGTGACTTTCTTCTACACCAGAAATTTAAACCAGGACCCACTGGAGAACTTTTTCGGCCGTTGTCGCGCGTTGAATCATCGGTCTAACCAACCGGACGCGTATGCATTCCAGTGCTCTTTTAAATCCCTTTTGATCACCAACACTGTAGGCCCCCACTCGCCTTATGCTAACTGTGAAGATGATTTTGGCACGCTGCTGTTTGCTCTACAAAAGCCTCTTGATTCTGCCGAATGCAATCCCGTTCCAGGGTCGTCCCGAGAGGGAGTACCGGCAGTCAGCTCGGCTCAGGTCGGGGCTGGCGACGACGATGACGACGTGGAGATGCAGATGGTAGCGGTAGCAGCGGCCGTGGAAGCAGCGCAGGCGCCGGCGCTTCAGCCAGCTCCATCCGGACTCGGCGGAGCCGCACTGTTCCGCCGAGTTCGGATGGAGAAGACTAGCGTGCATGCGTCTGCTTTTACGGCAGGCTATGTGTGCAGGAAACTTAATGCAAAATTCAAGTGCCAATCCTGCAAGAGAACCGTTTTGACCTCAGACCACTCTAGTATCCACGAATGGATCGAACACCGCGAGAGAAACCTTCTTCGCGGTGCTAATCTTAGCTATCCGAAACCAGCATTTGTAGTAACTTTCAGAAAACTTGTCGATTTAATCAATAAATTTTTGAACAACTCACCTCAACGTCCTAACATTATAAAAAGCATTAAATCTGAGTTTTTAAACACAACCGATGTTGACTGGATTGGATGCCAGTCACATCATAATGACGCTGTCAATTTTGTTATCCACTTAATTTGCCGCATTCAAATTCACCATTTTATTACAGACATCAACAAAATTTTGAAGGGTTCTTTCTCAGAAGAACGCATAAATCCATATTCACCGATGCACCGATTGGCTCTTGAAAAGCGCAAAAAGTTAACTGCACGTAAAAAGAAGTCAAACAATGTATGAAAATGTTTCTTACATTGCATGACTTCTTTTGGTGGTGGTGGTGGTGGTGGTTTGTATTATAACGCTTTTTGCTCAGTAGTAAACTCCTTGCTTCCTTATTTATTATAGTCCAGTCTGTATATTATGTACATAGTTATTTATATCATTTGTATTTGTATATTTTATAAGTCACACTCTTTGTTTGTATATTATTTTGTATATTTTGTAAGTCATATTACTTGTTTGTATATTGTTTGTATTTGTATATTTTGTAAGTCGCACTCCTTGTTTGTATATTATTTGTATTTGTATATTTTGTAAGTCACACTCCATGTTTGAATATTGTTTGTATTTTGTATATTTTTAAGTCACCCTCGTTGTTTGTATATCATTTGTATTTGTATATTTTATAAGTCACACTCCATGTTTGAATATTGTTTTGTTTGTATTTGTATATTTTGTAAGTCACACTTCTTGTTTGTGTATCATTTGTATTTGTATATTTTGTAAGTCACACTCTTTGTTTGTATATTATTTGTATTTGTATATTTTGTAAGTCACATTACTTGTTTGTATTTGCATATTTTGTAACTCTCAATCCTTGTTTGTATATTATTTGTATTTGTATATTTTGTAAGTCACACTCCATGTTTGAATATTGTTTGTATTTTGTATATTTTTAAGTCACACACGTTGTTTGTATATCATTTGTATTTGTATATTTTGTAAGTCACACTCTTTGTTTGTATATTATTTGTATATTTTATAAGTCACATAACTTGTTTGTATTTGTATATTTTGTAAGTCACACTCCTTGTTTGTATATTATTTGTATTTGTATACAACGTCTATCAGAAAGGGTATATGCATCGAGAAATGTGTGAACCTACCCATGAAACTGAACAACTTTCCCTAAGAAACATAGGTCGAAAAACGAAAAAAAAAAAATTGACCTTCCATACAAATGTATCAGCTGACTGCACATTTAGTATGGGAAGTCATTTTTTTTTTCGTATTTCAACCTATGTTCCTTAGGGAAAGTTGTTCAGTTTCATGGGTAGATTCACACATTTCTCGATGCATATACCCTTTCTGTTACATGTTGTATATTGTACAAAATTTTCACAATCCCGAATGTTAATTTATTCATTATTGTATAGCATGTTGCTCTCCATATTATCTGTTTCATCCGCTAACTTCTTCTTAACTTCTTTAGTATTCTATTGCTTGGGTGCTGGTGGTGGGTCTCTCGGGGTTGCCTTGACCCTAGAGAGCGCGTCCCCCAGGTGGCGGATCGGGGAATGCTCGTCAGCTCTAAACCGCTGAAGGGTAGGAGGGAAATAAAATACCTCCCGCGGACCAAAAAGGCCGGAGAAGGAAACTTCGTTACCAAAACTAGTTGTATAAATAGAAAAAAAATACCTTTATCTTTATAAGAATAAATATACCTCTCGTAATTCTGGCTAATGCACCATCCAGACCTTCCGATCCTTTCTTCCTTCCTTTTTAAATCGGACAATGTGTAGTGAAATCGGACGTCCGATTTAAGGATGATTGCGCTACATAATGCCCGATTTAAGGAAGGAAATAAGAAAGGATCGGAAGGTCTGGATAGTGCATAATCCCGGGCTTTCAAGAAAGTATTACAGAATGAACCAGCGTTTATTTTTAATCAATATTGCTCTGTATTCCAGGTGAATACGGCCCAGCGCAGCGATTGGTGTGATCATCGCGGCCAACACAGGCTGTGATCCCGTCACGACGGTTGCCTTCCTCGCCACCGGCGTCGGGCTCAACGGTGACATCTACTTCGGGTTCAAGGTACGTACGATTATCATCTTTGGTACATTTTCAAGATAATCAATCACTATTTGTTGCAATCACAGCAACGCGACTGAAATCTTACATATGAGGACATGCGCAGGTCCTCTATGATAACACATTTTTCACAGTACGCCCGGGAAATGATCTCTAGAAATATGCTTATATTAGGTATATGTATTTTTCCAAATAAGCCTTGGAAGTCGCCGTTTACGAGAAATACATTACGAGACTACATTCACTGGCTGCCGCTGATCTCAAGAAATATGACTTCAGCAATGTAGCAACACGCGATGTAGAAAGTCCTCGAATCCTTGGTTGTTTATCTTTAAAAAATATTTCAGCATATTTAATTAATACTCTAATCTTATAATTAAAAATATTTGTTTTACCGTGATAACATTTTTCATTCATAGCTTCATCTTGATTTTTCTTTATTATAGTTTTGTACATTTTCCAGGTCAACCACTTAGACATCTCGCCCGGTTTCGCCGGTATCCTGATGTTGCTCAGTGAGCTGAGCACTGCTCACCAACTGCTCTGGCAACTGACATCTATCATCATCGCTGGATACATGATTGAGGGCCGGGTATGTTAATTTAGCACTCATTTTTTATAATTTCTCACGCCACTTCTTAATTCTTGCTTCTACCTCTAATTCTTAATAATTTGAATTAATATAATCAATCATCAGTCAATAGCCAGCCACGGTTCCCTTGCTACACCTATTTCCCTTATTTATTTCAATATTAAGAAAACCTATTAATTACAGGTTCCCGTAAAGGAAGAAGATGGAAGAAAATCAACACTGCGGCAGGTCTATGCAAACAAGAGTCACTGAGTGATTGTATTTATTATTGGTATTGTAATTACTTTTTGTAATTTGTGACATCAATATAATTGCTATTTTTTTAATAAGTTTGTTTTATTTGTTATCATCTAAAAAAAAAAAAAAAAAAAAAAAAAAAACTAGGATGCCTAGGGATGTATTTTTATTTTTTAAATCGACCATCGATTATTGTTTAAAACTATCACCGATTATACTGTTTATCGACTATACCGGTAGAAGTGTCACAGCACTGGGTTGCATACAGCCGCCATCTTGGCCGTTACTAACGCTAGAGCGCTTAAAGCGCTGTTTCCCATCTGTCCGTAGGACATATATACTAGGTAATCTGTGATTGAAAATCGTGGCGTTGTAAATATGGGAAAGGAGCAAGTAAATTCTCCAGACAACAATGTATTTAGGGGCTTTGTTAACGCCCTTTACAACACAGTAGACGCTCCTGTAACATGGTTCCGAGGTGAGTATTTATCGTTAGTTTGTGTTATGTAAGTAAGCGAGGTCCTGAACGATGTGTGATTGCAGAGAGCATCGTGGAGCCGAACCAAAAGAAGTACCCTTGGTACCACCAGCAATTCCGCCGCGTGCCGACCATCGACCAATGCTACGCTGACGACCCAGTCTGCGACTTCGAAGCCAATGCCCAATTCAAACGCGATAGGTTAGTTTTTGTTTACTTGTCTTCACAACAAAAGTCGTTCTCATCTCAACAGATTTATCTTTCTGCAGATAGGTAATGCATTCAAAGAACACTAGGTACCATTTTAAATTATCATATCTTATTTATTTATTTTTATCAAAAATACAACTGTCCTAAATTCTGCTGATTGTTTACTTATTAATGATTTAGAATGTTCTTCTTTATTTCTTCTTTTAAGTTTTCTTTCTTACAAAGTAACATTAACATTTAGATTTTGATTGGTTTATTTAAAAAAAAAATTGAAACTATTTATTTCATGAAAAAATTATACATGCATTACATAAATTCAAACGCTCAATCTTATAAAAATAAATATACATATACCATTTATTAAAATAAATGTTTATTTTTTTAGGATGGTTGAGAATGAAATCTTGAACATCCTTCGCCAGCGTTATGAGGACTGCATGATGTACGAGAGTCCCGACCACTTGTCTGTTTGCAAACCATTCTGGGAGCGATACCAGGAAGCTGAGGAGGCTTGGTTTATCAAGTGTAAGTAATATAATTGATTTATGGCTTTTTATCTATGTGGATTCAAAAAATATTTTGCCAACTTAGCTTTATTTAAAGGTAAATGATTTTTGAAATAGAAACAAGACAGGAGTACCTAAAACAAGTAATGTTGAGTGTATGGACAGGACAATAAAGATAGGAAAATGATTTCATAGAAATACATACCTACATGTTAATAGAATAGGAAGGGAATCTTTTTTTTTTTTAATTCAATAAAGTTTTTTTTAATATGTATGTGTTTACATGTTGCAGATGGTGACTTGGGAGCTTATGGTGATGCAAAGAAAGCATACATGAAACAGAAACACCGCATGGTTTGGGAGAGGCGTAACGGATACCTTTCTGAACAAACTAAAGTGTGATCAAATTCAGCCATATCTCTGCTGGCTATGTAAACAAATAAGTAGATGTTATTATTATCTTGTGGTTGCAATAAAGTAAATTAATTGTAGCTGTGATTTCTGTTTACTTTCACATCTGTAAATTCAGATTCTATATTTGTCTTAAAAATGCATTCTACATTATTATAATTTGTTTAATTTGCATACAAGCTTATGCATTTGATAAACAAGCTGAGGTAATAAGTTGGGATTTCAGGTAATAATTTAGTGCTGACAAAATACAAGAATTAAGAATGAAACAATTGTCTAGTAGCCACATTATATTAAAAAACTTAGTTTATGCCATTACAATAATTAATCCATTATTTTCCAAGATTATTTTCTATTACATCGGAGAGCCTATAAAAAATGCATCTGCAATATTCTTTTGAGTATAATTTTCAAATAATACTTTCTTTAGAAGTTTCATAGCAGAGGATTATGGAATAATATTTAAGTAGATGTTCCAAGGCTCAATTTAGGTTGGTTTATTCAGCAGTAGCCAAGAGGTGCTTGTGCACACACTCCTCCTTATTGATAAGATGCGTGGTCTTGTTCACGAGCTGCATCAGAGTGTTGAGGTTGTTGGACCACTCGTTCAGGCGGTCTGATGCGTCCATGTTCAAACTGGAAAATTAATAAAACATTTGATGAGACTAAACCATAAAGTCAAAACTATCACAAATTATGTTGTGTAGTATCCTAGGCAACTTATTACTACGGGAAAATACTTAATTCCCACGGGAAAACTCTTTTAGCCGCGGCGCGAGGCAAAAAGCTAGCGATTTTTAAACCATACATATTGCTAGTTACCTGAAGTGCACGACGCCGGCGGGGCGGTCGATCTTAGCGCGCACGGAACCGGCTACAACTAGCTGCGACAGCGCCTCCTCCGCCTCCGACTCGCCCAGGCCGAGCAGCTGGCTCATACGCTTGAGTGTCAGCCGGGTATAGTACATCGACATTATGCGAATGTTCTGGAAACAAACATTAAAATACAATGTTCAAAGACAATCATTATCGCCAGACACATTTTCCTGACAAGGACAATGAGGAATTATTGTGTTGCCTTTCTTACACAGCTAGAAATCGATTTGTATAGTGCCTGTCATGTCTATGCATAATTATTGATGTCATTTACACTCGCCAAAATATGAATTATCAATCACTATTTAAAATAATTGGCAAGACTCATGATTTATGTGCAATTTTAACGAATGGCTCAGTCTCTAATCAACTAATATCACCAATCCATTTTAGCCATGGCTTGACTTGTGTTCAGTAAAAAAAAAAATACAATAAGATTGGACTAATGAACTTGTAGTACTTACATGTTCCACAACCCTGTTTTTGAGGTCGTTCCAACGTTCCTGGCCCTTTTCGTCAGAGGCGTCGAAATAAGGAGTCGCGCGCAACATCTTCTCGTAAGTCGCGCACAGCTGGTTCCATCTGATGATCTCGGGGTTTATGAACAAACCCAGAAGTTGTCTGATAACAAATAAAACTATATTGAAGAGTTGTTTGTTTATAAAACAATTAATAGCATTGCTATCAATGATTGCTATATCCTCAGTATATATAATTTAGAGCACATAATTTAATGATTTCATCATAGCTAACGCTAGTTACTAGTTATTATTCTGTGTCATAGCTCAGATTATGTTATCTGGTAAAATGTATAAAAATATCACAAATATTAAATAAATTACCAAGCTACAATGGACCGACAATAGAAGCTTTCAAATTGGTGTAGAGGTTAAGACTTACTTATATTCAGGCAGTTTGTCCAAATCCTTGTCAGCATTGACTCTGTGGGTCAGATCCGCCTGCTCATTGTCATATGGAGCCAGGATAAGGAAGACTACGCTTCCGATGAGGGAGTCGTTTCCTGAAACTTGCCCCAAAGCACGGAAGTGCCGGCACACGGACAAGTAACCCGCGTTATGCTGGTCCACCGCTATCATGATACGGTAAAACTTCTCTTTCAGCTCCTGTGGATAGATAGAAATGTTATAGTTATTTGATGTTCCTTGCTAATATGTATAGTAAAGAGAAATTGTAACTTAAGAAATACTAGCAGAAAATATCAATCTATTTCTTTGATTTTAAAATATCTACAGAGAAATGATTAATCTGGACGGTTATCTTATGGGAGAATTTTCGTACTAAAATTCTTATCCTGAAACTTACCTTTGTGTTCTCTTCTTCAAAGAATTTAGTATTGATCTTTTTAGAAATGATGTGTGTACGGATATAATCCTTGATGGCCAAGCAAAGTCTCATCTGTTCTAAGATCAGCTCTACTTTTTCCCGTTTGTCCATGGACCCGTAGGTTTCTACTTGCAACTCTTGTATAATTTTAGCAGCTTCAGCTACATTGTTCTCCTCTTCACGGATCTTAGCAAGGATATGAGTTAATCGGGCTCTCTCAACTTCTACATATATTTTTCCCTCAGTAATAGATCTTAGAGTCTCAATAAGCTTAATTTTAGTTTCTTTGTCTGGGGTTTTGTCAACATAAGTACAGCATTCTTGGACCATTTTTACTACAGCCTGTTTGAGTTGTGATCTAAAACAAAACAATGATAATTTTGTTAAGGCAGTTTATAGGTATTTTTTATTGTAAGTTTCATAACTTAAATTACATAACTTTGAAGTAAATATAACAAAGAAAAGTAGATATGAAAGGGCTAAATAATTACCTTCTCTTAGAAAGAAGCACAATTTGGTCATTGAGTGCAGACCAGTTCTTGGCTTCAAAGCAGATTTGGACAATAGCTACAAGGATTCTTGCAGTTGAGGCCATATCAGCACCCTAAAATTTAAAAATAAGAGTGAATAATACAGTAAATCAATTGAAAACTTAATTCCAATTTGATGACACTAAATCTTACTGTTCTGGTCTGTTTTTCGAGTGCCAGCAGCTGGTCTATAGCCTCCTGGACTCTCCCCTTGGCTGCCAGAGCCTTCATCGCAGGGATTTTTTCGTCGCAAGTGGTGCTGTAGTCCACCTGTGAATAATTGACGATTGAAGAAAAAGATTGATAATAAGCACAAAAATAATATAATATCCCTTTATATAAATATTATGATTCATACGCTTGGAAACTTAGGCATAGTTTGAATATTAGAACAAAACCTAATGATGCTCTGAAGTAACTTGATGAGCAGTAAGTTAACCATTGTAAACTTAACCTATATTTGGATGATCAGAACTTTTGGATGATAACTTACCTCCATTTTCGTAATTTTACCGCTAGCATCGAGGCTGGCACTGTCTCTATCTTCACTAAGCGACATTTTGGTCGTGTAACTGAAATAAACAGTAAATAGAGGGCTTATATTAAATATTTGAACAACAATCAAATAAGACGCGGTAGGACAAAGAAAATGCAAGATATAAGACTTTCGAAGGATGCTTACAATTAAGGTGTTTTATTTTCACAAGAAACGCGTCTCTTTATGCTGAAATAAACAGAATTTGCTCTGAAAATCCCGATAATTTATTAAAAACCTGCAAACTCATTTGATTTGACAGTTATACTTTTTAAAATGTGACGTTAGCAGTTAGCTTTTTTAAGAAATGGCTACTGGCCATAACCGGAAGAGCGAATGAAGTGAATGAAATTAACGAAAACAAATAGTGAAAAACGAAAAATACTTGAGAAATGGCAACATTGTAGAATCTGCCGGAATTTCAACCAATCACAGCTCATTTAAGTAACCAATCAACGACGGGTATTTTCTTTCTATCGGGGTACGTTCACGGGCGCACGGTTAGCGCAAACTTAGGGGAACTTTTCACTTTGACAGTTGATAAAGCCCCGTTTTGAAGCGCCTGTCAGGGGAAATTTCATCCTGACAGGTGCAAGTGCTAGGACCAAGTATCAGAATGGACTTGGCATACGCGTACACCCGATAAGGACAGCAATAAAGTATATTCCTAAAACAGGGTTGCTTGCTGTGTACTGAATTTACCCCACATAATTATTTTTAATCTGTTTTTGAAATAATAGTCCATTTTATAATCTATATATTAAAACACACTAAGCATAAAAGCTATGTATTGCAAATATGCTAAAAGTGACCACATTGGAGAACTTTTAGCACATTTACAATACTTTTTGTAAGATGTGCCGTAACCTAACGTAGGAAGGTATCATAGGTAGGTACTTACATTACATAATATGGGCAAAAAAGTAAACAATAAAAAATAAGTTCCATTGTAAAAATCATTTTGTATTTAATAAGATAATAAGTCATTTGAATTTTTATATAACAAACAAACATATTATACAGGGTTTATTTATATCAAACAGGGTTTCAAAAAATACCTACTGCTTCTCTTTTTCCTTCGTCGTAGTGTGCGTGAATAGGGTTGGATAGCTTGTTTCTGTTTTACGACTTAATTAAAAATTAAAATTATTTATTGGCCCTTAAACAAAATTAACTTCGTATAAAAATTTCTTACATTTTCTGCTTTTTTGTTTAAATGTTTTGTGGCGTAGTGAATTCTGGTATTAAGGTATTTTTTGAAAATTGATTTGAGCAATAGTGAAAAATGGCTTTCAAATATAGACCGCTCGCCATAATCATGCATTAGTTCTGTGAACTGGTCATGACCCATGCACATTTTCAGGCACTCTTGCAGTAAATGGTGCATTGAATCTTTTTTAAAGCACATTTTGTTTTTTCTATAAACCAGCTCCGCGATTTCACACAACTTTATAACTGATTTCGAGGGATAGCATAATCCTCCTTTATCTTTTTTTAAAATGAGTGAATTTTCTATTTTCTCTTGAGATCTTAATGCAGACACACAATCTTCGCACTTGATCTGTTTTTCCAGTGATTGTATTACAAAACCTGCTATGTATGTAATAACTTGACGCGAAAATTCTGTGACTCTAGTCGGATCTGCCACGTAATCGTGGTTTACCGCAACTACGATTTCCGCCTCAAATCGTTGCCGGAAAACCTCGTCGTCAAGTAATCTTCCCCGGTCAGTTGAATCATTGATGGCAATTTCAGGTTTGCTATATGTTAATATATGTATATCGCTTAAGGGAACACAATTACCAGTCGTTAAATGTTTCAGTTCTCCGTGTACGAGAAGTCTTTTGAATGCCGCTTTAAATTGTGAAGCTGTCGGGTTGTTGTTGAACCCGCCCTTTGCTCTGATGGCACTGAAAAAAATCTCAAGGTGATCCTGGCTTAATTTGTAGGACGATAAAAAGTCATTTTTTTTTTGGGTTATTGTGTGTTCATATAGAAATAATAGGCTCTTAATGCACATACAAAAGCCCAAAAATCCAGTTTTTCTATTTGATTCAAAAATTGGCGTTGAACCAATTTTCAGATTTTTGATATAAATAAAAATTTCATCTAATTTTTTTTTTATAATGTCATAATTCTCTGGCTTAAGGGGCTTTTTATATCCATAGGCATTAAGGTTTCTCGAATTTAAAATGTCGAAAAGATTATTTATTTTTCGAATAAAGTTGACGGTGGCCTCAGAGCCTTTGAAAAGACCAATTTTAAGATTTTCGTTGCAGTATTCAATTGAATCTGCAACGGATTCACTGAACGTCTGCGCCGCCAGTTTGACCTTCATGATCTGTTTTTTGAATTCTATATGTGCATTCCTTATTTTGTTAGCTAAGTGTAAACCTTCGTTTTCTTGAAGATCCACTAAGGACGTTATATAGAACCATGACACAGTTCGTCCATCTCCATCAATTAAATTAGTTTTTTCACCCAATGTGTTCCTAACCAATTTGAGCATATGTGACGGATCAGGAAAAATTGCAATTTCTCTTCCGTTGTAGGTAAAAACAGGGTTCATATTTTCACTTTCTAAACAACAACCCAACAGCTTTGCCATTGAGAAGTTCGCTGGGCATCCGTCAAAAGTTAACGCGACAACATCAATACCACAGTCAGTGACCAAATCTATACAAGATTTAACCAACGCCGCTTTTTGTTCTGCGGTCACACCATTCACGAGGAAATAGCCTAAAGGGATCTTCCAGCTGCCATTTAAACAAGTAAGCATGAATACTAGCGCTTCTCTAGCGACAGGCAACAAATCACCTTCAAGTTGGTTTCCACAATCTACGAAACCAACGTAGCTTTTGCCATTCCATTCAATGCATTGTCGAATAGCCATTTCATCAAAACATAGGCCGCATACCCATTTACGTGCAGGCGAGTTTTTCACTAAGGCTTTAAGGCAATCCAACGCCTCGTTTGAAAAGCCTGGTTCACCTTCGATGGTTTGATACCATCGAGCAAGTATTCGGGCATGCGGTAAACATGTTTTAAATGATTTTCTAACAAAATTATAAGCACGCGGGCTGATGAAATGCAATTGTAACGCAAATTTACGAACGTCGGGAGAAAATTTGTTTTTAATGGACTTTAAAAGTCCTTGTTTCTGTGGATTAATAGTTGATAATAAATCAGCTGTTTCTTGATTTATAAAATTTTTCGACTGCAATTTATTAATTATTTCAGATAACTCTGCGTTCTTTTTTGTAAGCCGTTTACATTTTGACCGCAGTGCGGCTAATTTCTTTTTTCTTGTTTCAGCCACAATTTTTGTATGTTTTAATGTTGAAGTAAGTTTCTTTTTTCGGGGCGTTAGCTCTTCTTCGGTTCTACGAGTCATTTTCAATTTTCGAGTCTGAAATATAATATAAATTTACCTATGAGTTTCAGACTAAATCTGTAATTTTATGCGTTAAGTCTCTCGTTAAGTCATTTTAAATCAAGTGCAAATACATATTTTAAGGGTATGTATAATCATGTGGAAAAATAGAAATTTTGGATTTTAAAATTTAAATTTGCATTAGTTTTTATTTGATAATATTTCCTTATTGAGTACGCAATCTTAAAAAAGACCAATACTTACAGAACTACTACTTTCAGGCTCGATACTGTCGTATTTTCTTTTCATACGCACGCTGCGCAGCAAGTTTACCTGGAAAACCAGAAAACCAAAATAAGCCGAAATTGGAATGAGATTGTTAGTGTATTTTGTATACCAGTCGAAATTAAATTTACTTACAGGTTTATTTTCCTTATCAATCTCGTCAATATTCATTGAAGAACAAGAAGGCGTTACTAGCGGATCATGTACTTCCTCCTGTAATCAAAATCGCCGACAATTATAGGTATATGCACAAACAAAGATAACTATATGTAGGTAAACGACAATTGATAATGATAATAAACAGATAGTACTTCTTTACTTACAGGTTTATTTTCCTTATCAATCTCGTCAATATTCATTGAAGAACAAGAAGGCGTTACTAGCGGATCATGTACTTCCTCCTGTAATCAAAATCGCCGACAATTATAGGTATATGCACAAACAAAGATAACTATATGTAGGTAAACGACAATTGATAATGATAATAAACAGATAGTACTTCTTTACTTACAGGTTTATTTTCCTTATCAATCTCATCAATAATATTCATAAAGGAGCAAGAACGCGTCTTAAGTGGATCACATGGTTTCTGAAAGCAAAATCATTAAAAGTTGTAGCACAACGGCATTTTTAAGTAACATAATCAATGAAATACAAGTTATTTACATTTTTTTTGTCATTTTACTTACGGAACTAGATGTAACCTTCGAAGTGTCTTTACATTTGGGCTCTTGCACTGTTTCATGACTGGTGGTGGTAGGTAGTGGAGCTTGGAATTCCTAAAAGAGGATTATTCATTGAATTTATTGGAATAAAAATGGAAACGCATACTCAATCTTATATATATATATTGACTAGAAATTAGTCCACCCCAAGTCGCAATTGATATACTTACATGTATGTGCAAAGTAGGAACGGATAAGGAATTGAGGGAAGTCTTATTTGTCTTTGTTTTACGAAAACAGCATTCTTCAAAATGTTTTGAGCAAATGCGTGACGTTTTACATGGTTCCCAATTTTGACGACCAGTTGCTCTGATCCATGATTTTTGTGTGGGAGATTGATGCGGGAACCTTAAACAAGCGGTAAAGATCTTAAAATTGAAACAAGAATGGAATTTCAACAAACTCATACACATACTAGTTGAAGATAGACTATTGAAATATAAAAAGAATTGGATCAATATTCTACACTCACACTAGTCGAGGTCAATCAAAGTATAAAAAGATTTCCCGTGATAACGAGAGTTTACCCAGTTTTTAAGCTGGCATCCCCGAAGGTGTAATAACACGGCCAAATTTCGAACACCTTTCAAATGCCTCGACTCGAGTGACTTTTGGCGCCTACTGAATGTGGTCGTATTACTATAACCTAAACGATGACAAAACATACATTCGAATTTCAAATATTATCGTGCTTGTGTATTGTTTTCACTCGGAATTATAAAGACTGGAAGGTTTTTAAGTGCATGTAAAGCTTAATTTTAGAAAATATTGTTGACTTACGAGTGAAAAGTGATGTCAGCTTCTTTTCGTTCGCTTCGGCTTTTACAGCCTTTAACACAGCAATTCACCATCACTGCGTCCTTTGCGCACTATGATTAACACAATACAATCACTAATTATCTCTTCAGGTACATAAAACGAAATATTTTACGGGTTTTGTGTTGACTCAACCGTTTGTTTGCCACATGATCATGTTGTGGCAGACAAAAAAAAGCGATACTCAGATAAGGACAAAAGAAATTATCTTCATCTCTTTCATTCTTATGCAGATCTTAATCTATCTATCCCGTTTCCTCTTTGGTATTATTATTCCGTGTCAAGTCCATTCTGATACTTGGTCCTAGTGCAAGTGCGTGCATGAACGGGGGTTTACGCGAGCTGTCAGATTAAAAGTCGCTCTAACGGTTTCCCCTAGGTGCATGCGTGAACGCACTCTCGGGCCGATTGACAACTTTTTTCCTAGTTTCTGTCTGTGTCTGTGATTAGGGGTACGTTCAGAGCCGCTCGATCGATCGAAATTTAACCTGGTTAAAAATTATACTGCCCGTTCGGGGGTACGTTCACGGGCGTTTGGTTAGCGCAAGATTAGGGGAACTTTTCACTATGACAGTTGATAAAACCGCGTTTTGAAGCGCCTGTCAGGGGAAATTTCATACTGACAGGTGCAAGTGCGTGCATGAACGGGGGGTTTACGCGAGCTGTCAGATTAAAAGTCGCTCTAACGGTTTCCCCTAGGTGCATGCGTGAACGCACTCCAGGGGTACGTTCACGGGCGCACGGTTAGCGCAAGGTTAGGGGAACTTTTCACTTTGACAGTTGATAAAGCCCCGTTTTGAAGCGCCTGTCAGGGGAAATTTCATCCTGACAGGTGCAAGTGCGTGCATGAACGGGGGGTTTACGCGAGCTGTCAGATTAAAAGTCGCTCTAACGGTTTCCCCTAGGTGCATGCGTGAACGCACTCCAGAGGCGCCTGTCAGATGAAATTTCGACCAGGTTAATTTTTATCCTGCCCGTTCAGAGACGCACCGGAAGTGAAATTTTATCTGACAGCGGCTAAAGTGCACGTTCAGTGCGTCCCGGAAGTATGAAACTCGTACGGTATAACATTTATACTGGGTCGTCTGAACGCACTCCTGTGGTTTTTAGATACACTTTAGATAGGTAGAAAATAATGGCGTAGATACGTTTGCTGTTAGATTTACATTTTGTAAATAATCTATTTACTTTTAAGACGCAAATCTTACAGATTTAAGTATTATATGTAGTGGAATAAGTGTTTTGTACAATTTTCGACCGCGAGTGTTGTGCCCTGCTGAACTACAGTGGTAGCCTAGATTTCTCTTTGTTTTTGTGAACATATGCTGTTAGATCAGGTTTTTGATCATCAGAAGCTTGTCGATGTTGTGCACAATGAGTACGCAAGCTGATTTTGAATGCGCAGTCCCATCTCTTTACAAGGGACCAAGGAGTCATTCAGCCCAAGGTCTGGCGAGTTTGGTTTCATGTTCTGGTGTGAACATTCCACTTCCTCCTCGTTTGTGGATAACAGGTACATGGTGTTTATTTATCTTCCAACTGCATACTATACAATTTTGACCATGGAACGTCATATAGGTACTTCAATAAGAATCGCAAGGCTTCTCCAACAATCGAAATTACCACAAAGTAACATTGTGTAATCATCAATTCATCATCTCGCCACGCGTGTGGTAACGTGTTTACATTTTTTTTTTTCAGACGTTGAGGATGAGTCTTCAGATGGGACTAAAGGGAGTGCCAGAGAGGATGGGGTGGTTAGCATGGAGAGGGCCCGGGTACGGTCCCGATTCCGTCATTACAAACAACGAAGTTCCATCCCCATTGGAATTTTCTGGGACATAGAAAACTGCCAGGTAAGAAGACTTCTCAGGAAGAAGCTGTTCTTATGGCCTTCAAGCCTTTCTTATACTGTTGGCCTTATTTTATAGACTTATTTCCTGCTTCCTGTTACAGTATCTGATTGTATTTTCTATTTACAATCTCGAGTTTTAACAGTGTTTTTACTCTGTAAGAAACATTTACATACATTCTAATTTCTAGTTCAATGAACTTTTGTTTAAATTTGAATAAGAAATACTACCAATGTTATTTTTGTTAGCACAAGAGTCACCAATACATTTACATGGTAAAATACTACTTGTAAAAAATACCACATGCATGCATACATTTATTTATACCCTAAAAAATATTAGGGTTAATTTTGGAGTAATTAGGGTGATGTTTTTATCTTTCATGCAATATTTCAGGGTATGCATGCATGTAAATGTATTAATTAAATAGATGAAATAAATTGGAAAAAAAGAGAAGTTTTATGTGTTGTATGTTTTTTTAGGTCCCTAGAGGGTGTTCAGCAATAGATGTGGTGTCCGCAATCCGTGCCAAATTCCTCACCGGGAGAAGGGAAGCTGATTTTGTTGTGGTTTGTGATGTTAGGAAGGAGGCTGCCTTTAGACTACAAGAACTCAATGATGCTCAAGTAAGTATTTCAAATTACTTATGTTGCATAAATTAGCTATAACCTTATTGAAAATAGTTCATTCATATAACAGGCTGAATGTTAGGCTTAGAGATTGAATATGCTTAGTGAGTGAAAAAAAGTGCTTATTGAACAATTTGTTTATTGGACAATTTATTGTAATACATTGAGATATCTCTAAACTAAAACAACCAAGGAGTTGCTGCTGTGATTGTAAATGTTCTATGTTGATGTGTATATCGATGAAAGTCTGAAATAAAGATATATTTTATTTAATTATAAGTAGTCTTTGAGCCCAACATAATGTTATAAAAAAACTAGGCAGAAAGTTAGGGTGGTTGTAGATAAAAAAAAGGTTAAAAATATCTCATTTTTAGGGTTCCGTACCTCAAGAGGAAATAAAGGAACCCTTATAGGACCACTTGGTTGTCTGTCTCCCTGTCTGTCTGTCTTTTCTCAGAAACGCATGAAGGTATCAAGTTGAAATTTATACTGAATACTCAAGTCTAGGGTCCCTTGAAGCTGTAAAAGAATCATACTTCTAAATCCTCACAATGAAAAGATTCAAACGTTTGTTTGAATATTTGCAAAGGGAACAAATACTAAAAGAATACTTTTTTTGTGATCTAACTAAAAAGTATACTTTTTGGATTTTTTCCTTTAATTGTACTTGGAGGCATTGCTTCTTGCCAAATTTCAAGATCCTAGGTCACCGGTCACCGGGAAGTAGTTTTGCCTCCCTCAAGATTCAAAAACCTACAGGGTACTTCCCGTGGACCTACAATACAAGCATGAAATTTACAAGGAAGCAGTGTCTAATAGCACAATTAAAGGAAAAAATTTAAAAACTGTAATGTTCAAATATCACCAAAAAAAGGATTACAAACTTATTTTCGTAGTCGTCTCCCTATATCTAGTATGTGGACAACAGCGAACTTAAGTTTGTCCTATTTTTGGGTAAAAATAGTCTGGGTGCTTAAGGGTTCTATATTGGCTTCAAATACCCCCAAGTTGGTACGGATGCCTCGGTGAGCGAGTCCGACTCGTACTTGACCAGTTTTTATTATCTACAACCTGTAAAATGGGACAGCTGCAAATTGATAGAGGAATAACCTTCTCTGAGAAATTCTTTCATTTTGTATGATTTTGGCTACCCCTTACAAAATGACCACTTCAACCATACAATCTGAATGGAAAAGCCTAATATTTTATTTAATTTTTAAATTAATTTATTTGTGAAAATTGTACAGTTTCATTCTGAGCAACCCCTATCAATCTGCAGGAAGCTGCCCCTCACTTTTTCTTTAATTTACCTTCTGCCTAACACCATGTATTATTCATCAACAGATAAGTCTAATCCATGTGTGTGGGACTCAAAAAAATGCTGCTGACGAGAAGCTAAGACAATGCATGAGGCGTTTCGGAGAGCTTCACTCGGCTCCCGCTGCTTTACTTTTAATATCAGGCGATATCAATTTCGCCGCAGATCTGAGTGACTTTAGACATAGGTATTTAATTAAAGTATATGTATAAATACAAATAAATTAAGTGGACGTCCGCGCCACCTTGTGCCCTAAAATGACCATTAGAAATATACTTATTTACCTTCATCAAAAAGTAGTCTTCCGCCGTTTTTGTTTTACTTTCAGCTTGAATAAGATTCCTGTATAAGATGCTTTTTTTGCAGTAAAAAGTAGTCCAAGTCACTTCTGGTTAATGGAGCAAAGTTGCTCCTAATGATAGCAAAATGGTTTATTAACTTCAAATTTTATCAAATTAGTAAGTTTAAACATACGGAAAGATCATTGCCAAAATACTCATCAATATATTTCTGTTAAACAGGAAAAACATGGAAGTGATATTGGTACATAAGCAGAACACGTCATCCGCCTTAATCGCGTGTGCCTCGTCCCATTATTGCTTTAACGAGCTGACTGCGCACTTGCCAAGGAACCCAAAGGTATAAACCCAACAGCTTTTTCTAAGGACCATGAAAATTTTCTTAGAGATTTTTTTTAGCATACACAAGCTTATCATATCAGTCACTTACATTGTAAAAATTGTTATGGAGTAAAAAAATTGTTATGTAATAGTAATGGAGTAGTCTTTATTTATTAAATTGATTATTTAGCTCCTAAAGTGTTTACATGCTTCTTAAAATAATTTTCCTCAGTATTTTTTTCCACTATTTTGTTTGTATATTGCCTCCAAAATTACTTTACAATACAGACACAAATACATAATTCAATTATATTTTAGAAATTGGCATTGTTAATAGTGTTTTTAGAACATGAAATTAAAGAAGCTTAAAGTTACACCTCGGTGGAATCTGAACCCACGATCTTCGGCGAACCGTGCAGACGCTCTAAGCAACTGAGCTTTAGTGTAACTTTTAGCTTCTTTTTTATTTTCATGTTTTAAAAACATAAATTAATTGTTGTCCAAATAGACTTTAAGCCAAACGGAAGAAGACGAAGAACCGACATGCGAGATGGAAGTAGCCAACTTGCCGCTTGACCAGCCGCCCGAGCGGGTGTCGCGCAGACTGCGGCGTCTGGCAGACAACTGCGGGGGGAAGGTGATCAGGGTACAGGCGGCTACGGCCATGCTGCGCTTCCCTACTCCCGACCACGCCTCCAGGTAATGTGCCATAGACTATTTACAGAGTAGTAGCTTGTAGGTTTACTAACTAAACTAATAACAAGTAAAGTCTTTACCACAAACAACCCATAGATCGAGAGTCCCAAACCAACCAAACTAAGAGGCTACCATGGAGGCAGTGATTTCTAGGACGCGATTTTTTTGTATTGCATTTGCAGTTAAATGTCTCATCAAACTCAAGCTTTTGTCAAAACTGAGAATATCTCTATAAATAAGCCATTTATGCTCTGCTTACCCTGAAATGAATACAGTTGCGTTGGGTCTTTATTTAATAACAGTCTTGTGTTTTTGTGTTGAAGTTGAAAATACGTTATCAGATGTTGTATTTGTATAAAAACAAACAACTATTATCTGTAAATATTGTTACTTTTATCTGTAAAAATATTGACGTAGTAGTTAGATTAGGTTATTTTTTTTAGATATGCGTGTATTAAATATGCTTCGTTTGCGAAAACGCCAAAAAAAATGTACCTTAACCACATAAGTACCTATTTACGAGAGCATTTTTAGTACAGTCATACATTATTAGATTTTTTTTTGGCCAAATAGAATGCATAATAAGATAATTACCATAACAAAATTAAACTATTCTTCAACTTTCATAATCATACATTCGAGAACAAAGTCGTACTACTATTATAGACAAAAACATGCATTGCCTCTTCCATGCTGGACTGGGAGTGATAAAAAAACATAGAATGTGCCAGCTGCATCTCCTCCCGGGCATGCTGTAAAAACCAGCTAAGGGATCGAGGGTTTTAATGTATTGCAATTTAGGCGATGGGCTGACAACCTGTCACTATAGCAATACACATGACCATCTGAAATAACCCTCAAAACTTGTCAGGAGCCGTATTTTTGAACCGCTCGAATCGTATTTCGCATACGAAAGAGTAACTTTCGCATGCGATTTCCATACAATTTTGCGCGCGAAAGTTACTCTTTCGTATGCGCATTGGCGTTCGAGCGGTTCAAAAATACGGCTCCAGACGTGGCGGAATGACCTTTCGGTGGTTTTTGCTCTGCCTACCCCATTAGGGATAAAGGCGTGATTTTATGTATGTATGTATGTACATGCATTGCCAATGATGCCCTTCGACATCCATTGATTCTTGTGGCTATTGTGTTTATCGTGAGATTGAATATCACGCAGCATTGGAAACGCAAGTCCCACGCACATGTCGATATGCAACCCATGATTGTTATCATTCGGTCTTCCGGACCGTGGGTATTAAAGACTTAAAAGGTTCGTTATTTTTCCTAATAAGTTATTCCTTAATACCCACATATGCGTAGTATGCGTAGGCCTCGCCACGTCTTCCACAGTTCCAACAAAATCATTCATTGCACCACCAGGCACAAGCAAGGCACATTGCAATCACATCAAAGTCATAAAATAGCCAAATTGAGTTTTAGTTATTTATTGTGTAGTTTTATACAGTTTATTATACAATTAATGATATTGGAAGAAATCACAACGAAAAATGATGGTATCAGGGTACGTACTTCTTACGATTTGTTGTTTTTTTTTTCTATTTCGTCACACGATTTCCGTTACAAAAGTTTTTAAATTTATGCTTTCTTTAATATGTGTATTTTCAGTTAATATTACATAATCATTAGTAATCCTACTTGTAATAAACCCAATAACCTGCTGCATCCGCTAGCCCATTACTCGTGGCAAAAAATATATTTCCCGTACTTTCTATTGTTCAAATAATGTAAATTATTCTTCCTTAATTATTGTTTTTTACGTCGCATTTAAAAAAATATCAATTTTTAATTTACTAAACTTGAAGCTTTTAAAAATCTTGACCTCATGACTTCAACAATTCCTTTTCATTTATCGAACTCTGCTAACTCCATTGAATGTGTAAATAAATATAATGATGCAAAAACGAAAAAACATTACGCTAAATATTTAATTTTTTCGAAATTCTCCCATTTTAAAATCTCATTCATAACCTAAAGGTTCATTCTATCTTTCTTATTTACTTTTGTAGGTATGGTATAATCTAACTCTACAACGAATCTCGGTGTGGTAGAGCCAAAAAATTAGCGTAATTAAGTTCATGTCCGTTATAGAGTCGGTATGTTGCGATATGACCCTTTATTAACTTGTAATTCAAATTGGATATCAATATGTATCGTTGTTTAGTTTATTTCTAAGTTTAAAAAGATAGATTTCACTGCCTGAACAGCAAAAGTCAAATACTTGAAAATTCAATGCTAAAAAGTCGTTAGGTTTTGAAAAGCAAAACCGTTATCATGGCCGACATGGCCAACTGAAGTTGAATTAAATCTTGTTATTCTAATTAGTTTGATTTGATTTGATTACACTTTTCTTACATTTATATAAAACTAGAATAATTTAATTTGTCTGGGAACAAATCGTGAGAGCACGAAATTTTTTTTTTTAAAGTTTTCGTTACTAATATCTACTTTGCTTTTCCAGACAACACGTCTTTACACTATCAGCTGATTAAATACCTATTGATATTATTTACGAAATATCAGCACAAAATAACGCATATTGTTCAAGTGATCATTAAAATTTGACCGTTACGCGATCGTGTCTTTGTTATAATAATTATAAACTACGTGCTAAAGATCTATTTTACACACACACATAATCACGTCACGCCCTTATCCCTAATGGCCAGAGCGTAAACAAAGGTCGTTTCGCCACGTCTGACAAGTTTTGAGGATTATTATTATTACAGATAAATCTGTATATCGCTTTAGTGACAAGTTGTCAGCCCATCTCCTAAATTACAATACACTAACCCTCGAATCCCTTTGCTGACTTGTATTGTATAGCATGCATGGAGGAAGGGCAGCTGAAACATTCTATGTTTTTCTATCGCTCCCAGTCCAGCATGGAAGAAATAAGATGTATGTATGTATGAGATATTGAGAGTATTACTGATGCAGATTCTTTTGTTAGACCTACGCTACGTACATACTTAATATCACGTCTTTATCCTTAATGGGGTAGGCAGAGCGAAAACGACCTAAACAAAGGTCGTTACGCCACGTCTGACAAGTTTTAAGGGTTATTTTATTACAGATGATTATGATGTATATCGCTATAGTTACAGGTTCGCCTAAACTCTCGAATCCCTTAGCTGGTTTTTACAGCATGCCCGGGAGGACATGCAGCTGGCACATTCTATGTTTTTCTATCAATCCCAGCCCAGCATGGAAGAAACCTAGACCTACGTGTCTTTATTAATTACTGTGGCTTGCGGAATCAGTGTCAGCATATTTTATATTTTTATTTTGTCTAATATCTGACTACTTGGTAAGGATGTAGTCTATATTGTGATCTCCAATCCAATGGAAGGAAAATGCTTTATAATTTTATGGAGATCAATGACCTTGGCATACCGCTCAACTAACTGCATTCTTTAGCATCTTGTTGTATATTGTTGTTTCTCATATTGTATATTGTTGTTGTATTTTTTTATGTTGGATTGAAAGTCACGTCTGTATTTCTTACGAGGCAAGCAGAACATCAACGGCCATATTGGCGTTACAGTGTCTTTATCCTATTTAAAATCACATTATTTTAATACTACAAAAGCCATATCATATTGAAGTATCACATTATGTAGGTACTTGTACGTCAAAATTCTGCAGTACAAAATTAAATGGTAAAAAACTTTGCAGTTATCACAACTCTTTACACCTGTTCGTGACGTCACCGACTTTAATCAATACACATTACACGTGTTTATAGTTTTCGATTTCAGAGTAGGTAGATTAAACGATTGAACGCATCGAAACATTCAAACACACGAACTTTCGCATTTATGATATTATCTAGTAGGATTTTGTTGCAAGTTATTATAACGTGTAACAGAAAGGGTATATGCACCCAAAAAGATGTGAATCTGCCCATGAAACTGAACAACTTTCCCCAAGGAACATAGGTCGAAAAAAGAAGAAACAAAAAATTGGCCTTCCATACAAAGTGCATCGATGGCACATTTAGTATGGGAGTAAAACATTATTTTTCGTTTTTCGACTTATGTTCCTTGGGGGCAAAACTTGTTCAGTTTCATGGGCTGATTCACATCCTTTCGGGTGCACATGTCACCGTAACATTGCATAAACCGTTAGATCATAATCTATCTTAGGAAATTTATAAACTAACCTAACCTAAACTACCGAAAGTTTATCGCTTATAGGGTAGGCAGACCGTAAAACGCCTAGTTGTCGACACGTCTGACGAATATTATGAGCAACTTTAGACTGATTCTCATCTTCTTATTATGTCGATGGAACACGTAACTATCACAAAGTTGCGGCCGTTTTGATTCTTATTTATAACTAGATTTTCGCCCGCGGTTTCTCCCGCGTTAAATGAGTTCCGTGGTAATGAAGTATTTTCCCGCGTTAAATGTCTTATCCAGGATCTAACCTGTTTCTTCCCAGTCGGTCCAGTAGTTGACGTAAAAAAACAAAAATCAAACATATCATGGAACACTTGTTATAGCGAAGCTATCAATAGATGGCGCTAGTGGTACCTTGTGCGCAATCAAAAATCAAAAAACTATTTTTCTTGTGTTTAGTATTATTGTAATTGTATTTTACTAGCTTTCCCGTGGAAATGACGGTTTTTCCGCGGTGAAAAGTAGCCTATGTCCTATTTCAGAACCGATCCGTCCAGTCCATGGTTGAAGCGTGATTGAGTAACAAACATCTAAACATCCTAACCTTCGTAAAGGTAGGTCCGCTGCGGCGTGTTTGCGTGTTTGCAAACAGTCTAACAATGTTTACTAACCGAATAGAGGCGTGGCCTAACAGTTTTGTTAGAAAAAACAAAATAACATGTTTTCCGAGACGAACGGATAACATCCCCCGCGTTCGCCTGCGGGGAGGGGAAGTGACGCATTCTGTGTTCGCGCTCACAAGAGAAAGACGTATCGTTCAAAGGTTATGTTGTATTTGTATGTGACAATTCTCTTTGGTTTATAATTATGGAGTGGAATAAAGAATATACTTTGTATTTCATACAACTGATTAGAGAAAGACCGGTGATTTGGGATGTCATGTTGGAAGATCACAAAGATAAATATAAAAAACTAGATGCCATGTCGGAAATAGCAAAGATTTTAGCTATCAGCTAATAGAAATTTACTATTGCTATAACAGCTAGCACGTCTTCTTCGTCGGAACTCATTTTTGAAATGAACCAAAAACATAGGCGCAGCGGACGGGCGGTTTTGATAACTTGTTTTCCTGACTTGTTTTGGTAACATGTTTTGTTAGAAAATTCGTGCAGCGGACCCACCTTAATAGTTAACCTATAGTCCTTGAAAAGTTAACCTCTATGTATTGAACCTCAAAAACTGGACTCATTTTTTATGTCTCAGACTGGTCAAAAACATAGTCGGTTTTTTCACCGTCACTCAAAACAAAATGTTCGTGCAAATAAATTTAAACCCAAACTTATTTTCTGTGTGCAGGGCCCTGAAGCGTATGGACGGTGAGGATGTGTTCGGAAGGAAAATCAGCACTCGTTACGCTCGAAGCTTCCTGCAGCCGACCTACTCGAGCGACGAGGGGTACGGCACCGCCACCACCGCCACCACCGCCGCGCGCAGCTTCCCCCCCGCCCCGCAACATCAGGTCAGTGTAAATATACAAAGATTTTAAAAAAAATTTTTTTTAATGAATGAATAACAATTGGACCAAAATCTACTATACCCTATACCTAGTTTGGATAATTTACCATCGGGATTTGAGATGTTACTTTAATTAAAGAAATGTACCAAGTATATTCTCACAGAAAATTTTATCAACCCAAGTGTGGATCGCTTTGCCAATTGAGTGTGAAAATCGACGCAAAAATAAAAACTTATCGATGTTGTTTTTACCAGCAATCATCATCGCCGCAGCCCTTGGCGGGTCTGGAGGCCGCGCTCGCCAACAGCTCGGCGAGCGAGTGGGCTTTAGCGCTGCAGAACCTGCCAGCCGCGACGCCTCCGCTACAGAGCCTTCCGGTGCCCACGCCTCCGCTGCAGAACTTCCCGGCGCCCACGCCTCCGCTCGACATGCAGCCGCCCGCGCCCCGCCCGAGGAAGATACGCGGCACGCACGGTCAGTAGTAGACTAGTAGTCTATAGTTTGTTGAGGTCTGTGTACTTTAGCGCTGCAGAAATTACCGGCTCCGACGCCTCTGCTACCATACAGAGCCTTCCGGCTTCGATGCCACCGCTACAGAACCTTCCGGGTTCCGGCCCTGAAGCTTCCGCTCGACATTCAGCCGCCAGCGCCCCGCCTGAGTGTTATTTATAATGTATATTGGTAGCTTTTGTTACTCAAAGTGACTGGGCCATGGGTTCTCGATCAGGAGGTCCTGGGTTCGATTCCCGGGGGGGGGCAAAGTTGATATCTGTTAAAAAAATGAATAAGTCTTCATTTCGCTAGAATCCATCTACTGATGGTCTCCATTTGGCAGGTTCCGTGAGCCTGGACCGCTCCGGCTGCTCGTCGAGCAACAGCGGCGACGACGTGGTCGTGACGTCACGTGCGCACTCCCCTTGGAATTGTTCCGGGTTGTCGGAGGACGATGAACATTCCACCGCCGAGCTTACCGTCACCAATCTACCGCCTTATGAGCCGCTAGCGCTACAGGTAATATTGTTTTTTTTTTTTTTTTTTTTTTTTTTTAGTTATATCAGACACGTTTTACGCTCTGTCTACCCCGTAACGGATAAAGGCGTGACTTTATGTATGTATGTCAGGCACGGAATAATGAAAGATTCGGTCTGGTTTCCCTTCTGGGTTGCAGAGGGTAGATGGCAGTCGCTCTGTGTAAAAACGAGTACCCTAGTTGAATCCCTAATATTAGGCAGGCGACCCCGCGAATTCAGGAGCAAGGTTACTCTACTGGTACTCCTCCTGCATTTGCTTATTTTCTCGTCCTCATTAAAAATGTATTCACCATGGCTCTTTTCTCAAACTCATATTTCTTCGACAGGAGATGTTGACGCAACTATTTAGCCAGTACGTAGCCGTGATCCGAGTGTCGGTGTGGTCCGGCGCTGAGGGGCCGTTAGCGACTGTCGTGCTGCGGTCCGAGTGGGACGCGCGACTGTGCATAGCGCGAGTACACAAGCGGCGCCTGGACAACCACTGGGCGGGCAGGCGGCTCGAGCTGTCCCTAGGTAACTGTACTAGCGACCGTCGAAATCTCGCTACGCCCGCGTTAAGAGATGTGAATGTGAATATCATAAGAATATTGAATGTAGCGACAGAATACTTTTAGTTCCAAAACCTTTAGTTTTTCAAACTAAACAACATCCTTGGTTTCAGGGCGTCCATCGCCAGCTCCGAACCTAGACGTGCTCCGCGCCCGCCTGCGCGCCATCCTGCTCGACCAGAAGACCCACCAGCTGCCGCTACTGCGCCTGCGCGACGCCTACGCCAGCCGACACTGCTGCGCGCTCACCACCTCCGACTTGGCCAAAGTCAAGGTAACTCTACTGAGTTTCGTGCGGACGGCTCGTTTCAGCGGTTTGTGCTGCCGGCATGTGTGTAGCGGCCTTTACAGTGTTATTATTATGTTAAATTTTTTTTTTAAATATTGCCAACGATATTATTAATTCATCATATTTAGGACATTATTTAAAGAAAGATATAACATACCGTTAAGCGGCTATCGGCCATGAACACGGGCTGCAGTATCCTGCTGCCGTCCTCGTGGCCGGTGTTGATGCCAGCGTGCACGTGG
>JARACY010003053.1:0-36436 GCA_029255725.1 Scrobipalpa atriplicella | reverse complement strand
TCAGTTATTTATTAAATGACCTTCAGATAATATGCCTTTTTATGTGGTTGTCTATGCTCTGCCAACAATGTTAGGGTCATAGGGATACAGGTGTGACGTGCCTATATGTATATACTATGTGTATGTAGCAAGCAGTGGATTAGACTCTAATGCCTTTATCCACAGGAAAAACTCATGAAGATGCAGATAAAGATCCAAAAAGCTAGTACTTACATGATATTTAGCTTCCTTCTTTCATTGAGATTTTCCTTCTTTACAACAGTCTTGTAAGTCTTCTGTTCTGGCACTTTAGAAACAGATTTCTTTTGTACCGTTAAGTTAGGTAAATTCTTAAGTTTATTTTCATAAGTTCTGACCAATGTCTGTTTATTTAGGTGGCTGACAGACTGCTTATTTAGCTGAGGGGCAATCTGCTGCGGAACTTGTAATTTTTTATTAGTGTCTCTGTTAATTTTAATAGAAAAGAAACTCTTTTTATTAAGTTTTCTCTTTTTACGAGCTTGTTCCTCTCTTAATTGCTCCAAGTCATCATTAGGATCGTAATCAGAATCGTCTTCCGATTTCTTACGTTTATGATCTTTCTTCCGTTCTACAAGAAGTGGTATCTGGTCTTCAAAATCTTGATCTGGGAAGGTCTTCAGTGATCGAACGCTTTCGACCACTGGTTTTGGGAAGGTGGGGACGGTTTGCACCGCATTGTTGGACAATATCTTCATCCTCGTCGAGGTATTCTATCTCACAGTCATCTTCCATTGTTTTTGATCAAGGATATACGAGAAATCCGATAGAAATGCGGAAAATAAGCAGGAAAATGAAGTGGGCAAAAAAAATTGAGGTTATGTTTGACTGTTATGACACTTTTGACATATACAAGAGCATAGACAAAAGGGTCACTGAGACGATCAATCGATCGGTTTGACTCGACTGATGACTTTTACTTGCAAAAAAAAACATGTTTTGCATATATTTAAACTCACACATTTATTCCTTACGGGGAAGGCAGAGCATAAAACGCCTCGTAAAAGGCGCCTTCGCCACGTTTGACAAAAATTGAGGGCAATTTTAGATTGTAAATGATATTGCTGTAGTGACAGATTGGTAGCAATTCGTGGTTGCAAAATACGCGATTTAACAAATATAAGTCCATACCGGTCACTTTCTATCATGATAGCTATGAACTATATTTATAGTATTAAAGGCACTTTGGCCTTTGGATGACAGTAAGTAGTATATTTATAGTTCATAGCTATCATGATAGAAAGTGACCGGTATGGACTTATATTTGTTAAATCGCGTATTTTGCAACCACGAATTGCTACCAATCTGTCACTACAGCAATATCATTTACAATCTAAAATTGCCCTCAATTTTTGTCAAACGTGGCGAAGGCGCCTTTTACGAGGCGTTTTATGCTCTGCCTTCCCCGTAAGGAATAAATGTGTGAGTTTAAATATATGCAAAACATGTTTTTTTTTGCAAGTAAAAGTCATCAGTCGAGTCAAACCGATCGATTGATCGTCTCAGTGACCCTTTTGTCTATGCTCTTGTATATGTCAAAAGTGTCATAACAGTCAAACATAACCTCAATTTTTTTTTGCCCACTTCATTTTCCTGCTTATTTTCCGCATTTCTATCGGATTTCTCGTATATCCTTGATCAAAAACAATGGAAGATGACTGTGAGATAGAATACCTCGACGAGGATGAAGATATTGTCCAACAATGCGTGCAAACCGTCCCCACCTTCCCAAAACCAGTGGTCGAAAGCGTTCGATCACTGAAGACCTTCCCAGATCAAGATTTTGAAGACCAAGATACCACTTCTTGTAGAACGGAAGAAAGATCATAAACGTAAGAAATCGGAAGACGATTCTGATTACGATCCTAATGATGACTTGGAGCAATTAAGAGAGGAACAAGCTCGTAAAAAGAGAAAACTTAATAAAAAGAGTTTCTTTTCTATTAAAATTAACAGAGACACTAATAAAAATTACAAGTTCCGCAGCAGATTGCCCCTCAGCTAAATAAGCAGTCTGTCAGCCACCTAAATAAACAGACATTGGTCAGAACTTATGAAAATAAACTTAAGAATTTACCTAACTTAACGGTACAAAAGAAATCTGTTTCTAAAGTGCCAGAACAGAAGACTTACAAGACTGTTGTAAAGAAGGAAAATCTCAATGAAAGAAGGAAGCTAAATATCATGTAAGTACTAGCTTTTTGGATCTTTATCTGCATCTTCATGAGTTTTTCCTGTGGATAAAGGCATTAGAGTCTAATCCACTGCTTGCTACATACACATAGTATATACATATAGGCACGTCACACCTGTATCCCTATGACCCTAACATTGTTGGCAGAGCATAGACAACCACATAAAAAGGCATATTATCTGAAGGTCATTTAATAAATAACTGACTGTATATTACATAGTAATGGATTGTCAGACCTGCACCTAAATTGCAATACACTGAAACTAATGTCTCCTTCTACTGATTCCTACAGTTTACCCTGGAAGAGAACAGCTGGAGTATTCTAATGCTTCTTGTCAGCATAATAAATAAATTAAACATAGAATGTGCCAGCTGCATTTCCTCCTGGGCATGCTGTAAAAACCAGCTAAGGGATTCAAGGGTTTCAGTATTGTAATTTTAGGCGATGGGCTGACAACCTGTCACTATAAACATACATACATATAATCACGCCTTTTTCCCTAATGGGGTAGGCAGAGTGTAAACAACCTAAACAAAGGTCGTTCCGCCACGTCTGACAAGTTTTGAGGGTTATTCCAGATAGATCTGTATATTGCTTATAGTGACAGGTTGTCAGCCCATCGCCTAAATTACAATACTGAAACCCTTGAATCCCTTAGCTGGTTTTTACAGCATGCCCAGGAGGAAATGCAGCTGGCACATTCTATGTTTAATTTATTTATTATGCTGACAAGAAGCATTAGAATACTCCAGCTGTTCTCTTCCAGGGTAAACTGTAGGAATCAGTAGAAGGAGACATTAGTTTCAGTGTATTGCAATTTAGGTGCAGGTCTGACAATCCATTACTATGTAATATACAGTCAGTTATTTATTAAATGACCTTCAGATAATATGCCTTTTTATGTGGTTGTCTATGCTCTGCCAACAATGTTAGGGTCATAGGGATACAGGTGTGACGTGCCTATATGTATATACTATGTGTATGTAGCAAGCAGTGGATTAGACTCTAATGCCTTTATCCACAGGAAAAACTCATGAAGATGCAGATAAAGATCCAAAAAGCTAGTACTTACATGATATTTAGCTTCCTTCTTTCATTGAGATTTTCCTTCTTTACAACAGTCTTGTAAGTCTTCTGTTCTGGCACTTTAGAAACAGATTTCTTTTGTACCGTTAAGTTAGGTAAATTCTTAAGTTTATTTTCATAAGTTCTGACCAATGTCTGTTTATTTAGGTGGCTGACAGACTGCTTATTTAGCTGAGGGGCAATCTGCTGCGGAACTTGTAATTTTTTATTAGTGTCTCTGTTAATTTTAATAGAAAAGAAACTCTTTTTATTAAGTTTTCTCTTTTTACGAGCTTGTTCCTCTCTTAATTGCTCCAAGTCATCATTAGGATCGTAATCAGAATCGTCTTCCGATTTCTTACGTTTATGATCTTTCTTCCGTTCTACAAGAAGTGGTATCTGGTCTTCAAAATCTTGATCTGGGAAGGTCTTCAGTGATCGAACGCTTTCGACCACTGGTTTTGGGAAGGTGGGGACGGTTTGCACGCATTGTTGGACAATATCTTCATCCTCGTCGAGGTATTCTATCTCACAGTCATCTTCCATTGTTTTTGATCAAGGATATACGAGAAATCCGATAGAAATGCGGAAAATAAGCAGGAAAATGAAGTGGGCAAAAAAAAATTGAGGTTATGTTTGACTGTTATGACACTTTTGACATATACAAGAGCATAGACAAAAGGGTCACTGAGACGATCAATCGATCGGTTTGACTCGACTGATGACTTTTACTTGCAAAAAAAAACATGTTTTGCATATATTTAAACTCACACATTTATTCCTTACGGGGAAGGCAGAGCATAAAACGCCTCGTAAAAGGCGCCTTCGCCACGTTTGACAAAAATTGAGGGCAATTTTAGATTGTAAATGATATTGCTGTAGTGACAGATTGGTAGCAATTCGTGGTTGCAAAATACGCGATTTAACAAATATAAGTCCATACCGGTCACTTTCTATCATGATAGCTATGAACTATAAATATACTACTTACTGTCATCCCAAAGGCCAAAGTGCCTTTAATACTATAAATATAGTTCATAGCTCGACATCTTTCAACATATTTACCCACGGTAACCTTCAAGCGATTTTGTGTTGTATCGGGTTGTAATAATAAGGTTTATTTTCGTACCGCTCAATACCGAAAGATTTCCACAGACGCCGCCTATAAGATGTATTTTCATAGCCCAGATCGAAAATACCGAAAATAAACCTTATTACATTCCGATACCACACAAAATCACTTGAAGGGTACCGTGGGAAAAGATGTCGAGCTATGAGCGATATCTTATAGTATCTTCTGCGCCTGTAGGCACCTTTAGGCTTTAAATACGTGAATATTATCAATCCAAGTGTGATCAAACCAAACGTGTAAAGTTAGTAACACTATGAAACGATCAAGTTGATTTGATTGACTCAATCCAACTAAAATCCGTGTTGAGTCAAAAAACCAATTGACCGTCTCAGAAGCTCTGAGCATACTTAAATAAAAAAAATAAAAAGTTGTCTATGACAATTGTCAACATGTCGGACAAGTGAGTCTTGTTATTTTCTTAGCATTTTATTGGTTTTTCGCTAAATATCATTACTTTTACTAAAATAAATTATATAATATTGACCATTAAACTATTTCCCACAATCGTGCGCAAAATTTTATTGTCTACAATCGCGTTTTTTATCGAAAATATCGATTATAAGATTGCGCTGTTTCCATGTGATGAAATTCGTGAATATCTCGCTAAAATCCTTATTTTTCCTTGCAGTGAGGACTTATTAGCTGATGATTTAGGCGACCACAGCCTCGCAGACTACAATCTAGGCAATGATGAGGAGGATCAGCTTTTGGCTGATGATTATGAAGGTGGAGGTACTCAGAATGTACCAGCCTCTATTCCACCATACAACGAAGCTATTGAGGCTCCCGCGGAGTACTCGCAACCAGAAGTGCAGTATCCTAAGCAGGTATGAGTGATAATTCTATTTTCTTTCAAAAAAAAATCTTTCATCAAAAATGTGAAAGATGTTAGGTGCTTTCACTTTTTGAGCTCTAATTACATAAGGTTTTGCAATGGTTTGTACATAGGACATATGAATACAACACCTCATTGTGTCCTACATTCCCATGTCATTGTAATTTGATATAAACACACAAAAGCAATATAGGTACTTTGTGTAATCAGCATCTTTTAATTAAATGAAATATGTAAACACTATGAAATCAACTTCCAATGTAACTGTTTAATAATGCGCAGTTATTTTACTATGCTTCCTGCAAACCCATAGGGATTGGTGTTGGTATGGTTTATCATTTTCACAAAGAAATACTTCCAGGAAAAAAAAACACTGAAAGAAATTCTCTGTGAAAGTTGTTCAGGTTTGTTGACTAAGCAATCTCTATCAGTTTGCAAGGAGCCCTTACACCCAGTATAAGTTTTAAGTGTATTTTTTTCCATTACAGAGAATCCAATACCACTTACAACCTGACACAGCAGAATGTGTGGTTCCCAACATAACGGTTGAGGTACCGAATACTTCGGAGAGGCCGAGTTATGCCCCATATGAGCCCCCAGAGACATACGAGGTGCCACCAGCTATGGTAAGTAACCCATAACACTTCTTTGTGGTTTTCGACCTTGGTGTCAGAGTATTTAAACCACCCTAGAACTCACTCAAACCATGTCTGGGGTTTACCTCTGACTGAGGCAAATAATGTACTATTAGGTTGTATAAGAACTCTGACACCAACATTCATTGGGTCTTGTGGTGACTCAAAATATCTCATCAGAAAAAGAGAATGATACATATTAGAATGCTTTTGACCCTCTACCTACCCCATAGAATGTGTGATTCCCAACATAATGGTGCCGACTTATGCCCCATATGAGGTGCCACCTGCTATGGTAGGTTATAGGGAAGAACAAAGCTAATATGTATTAATAAATAAAATGCAGATCAGTGCTTTGTATAGAGATAAAATTTTCCCCAAAAAGTTTCATCAAAAAATAAAAATAAAATCTTTATAATTGTGTCATCTCATCTGATAAAGGTCTTTTGTATTTTTTTTCTTCTTCAAAACAAATTAGTATTTATACATACATACATAAAATCACGCCTTTATCCCTAACGGGGTAGGCAGAGCGAAAAAAACCGAAAGGTCATTCCGCCACGTCTGACAAGTTTTGAGGGTTATTTCAGATGGTCATATGTATTGCTATAGTGACAGGTTGTCAGCCCATCGCCTAAATTTCAATACATTAAAACCCTTTAATGCAGCTGGCACATTCTATGTTTTTCTGTCACTCCCAGTCCAGCATGGAAGTTATTAGTATTTATGCCCTTATCATTTCCACTTACCAGTGACAACATTTTAATGAAAATAGTGTCTTATATGAAATTTGTTGTTACAGCCGGCGGTACCAATGGAGTTACCACAAATAGTTCCGACCGAGATGTCTGGAGTGCCCGGTAAGTATATAAAATGGGGTTATTTAAGCTATGGGGACAGATGTCAATTCTTTGAGCCCTATGTCCCTGATGAGGGACAACAGGACTTCATCATCATCATCATCATGGGGACAGATGGTTTTGATTTCACTTGATTTTTTATCAGATTTCTATTCCTGACTATTATTTCAAGTACACTACTACATACTAACATATTTCTACTTCACTACTGTATTTCCCTAAACTTGACAAATGTTGACCTAATGTCGTCCTTTACCGTAAAAGAGCCGAATAAACGTACATAATGAAATTCGAAAAGCGAAAAACACATTGGTACGTGGTGGGATTCAAACCACGACCTCCTAAAGATCATTGATATTAATATAAATGTATTTCCAAGCAGATGGTTCTGCCGGCGCTCGCTCACGCTTTCCTTCAGAGCGACCCGTGGGAGCACAGAGGACTCCGCAACACAGGGATATACCAGATACACTAGGTAAATATTTTCGTATCTTCAGTTTTTTGACTTTCACCGTTTCAGTGTTTTGGGAAAATCTTAATAAATTTGTAAAGCTTTGGAATGCAATTCTAATAATTTTATTTAATTTTTCTAAAATAAAAATTAGGCATTGTACCTAATTAACATTTATTTTTTTAATTTCCATTCCTTCCTTCTTTTAATAGCCTTTTCTTTATAACCACTAAAAATAAATATTAGAAGTTCTTCTTATCGTGTCGATGAAATATTTACAGCCGTTAAGTTTGAGATTTAAACATCAGTTTTTTTTTCACATGGCTTATCAATTCGACGAAGCATTTTAAAATCAATTTCCATTATTTCCAGATAAAGTGTTAGTCCCGCGCGGTGGTTGGTCGGGCGGTCGCGGGAGGACGTCATGGCGCGCGCCGCATTATCAACAACAACCACGGTTCAACCAGTACAGACGGAACAATATGCAAAGGGTAAATATTTGTCATACTTACAGTGAACTCGCCTGTATCCCTAATGGGGTAGTAACGAAATCTTATTAAACCATCAATTTTACTTTTTTATTTTTATTTAATTATACTTTTTTTTTTCAGGGCAACTTCAACCCCCGTGCCCAGTTTCCCCCGCCGCGGAACATGCGCCCAAATTCACCACAAATGCCTCCTCAAATGAGGCCGGACATGCCGGACCGGAGACCGGATTTACCACCGAACATTCGGCCCGATTTACCCCCAAACATGCATCCGGACTTACCTCCAAACCGTCCGGATTTACCTCCGAATGTTCGTCCAGACTTGCCTCCAAATCGTCCGGACTTGCCTCCAAATCGCCCGGACTTACCTCCGAATCGTCCGGATTTACCCTCGAACGTTCGACCAGATTTACCTCCAGAAGGTTTACCAAACCCGGACTTGCCTCATCCGGAATTTCGTCCAGAAATGCGTCTTGACCTCCCATTACCACCAGGTCAAGATTTACCCCCAGAAGGCATGATAATGGAGCCTTTTCGGCCGCATATGGAGCGCCCTCCATTCCGCTACGAACCGAGACATTTCAACCCGAACGTTCGACCCAATTTCGACCCGAACGTTCGACCGAACTTCGACCCTTTCTACCGGCCATTCCGTCCGTTCCCTCCTATGCGTGAAGTCGCACCCAACATGAACCATATACCACAAGTGACAATAAGGCACGGTCCGCCGGGGCCTATGGTGGGCAAGCAGGAGGTGCGCATGTTGCCGGTTCAGTTACCGCCGGTGCCTGGAGGGTTGGCAGGGAAGAAAGTGTTGATCAATCCGCACTTTAAAGGGAACTTCCAGCCGCCTGTTGAAGGTAAGAATCATTTTTTTAAAATTTGGTGAAATCTTAAGAAGTTACTACTAAAAAGGCATTTTTTCAGACATCACGCCCTTCGGATTGTACTAATTTTGTTGTATGCCTTTTGGGTCGCGCAATGCGACTAAAACGTTTCTTATATTTCTTATGCCATCTACCGCAACATTTTTTTTCTCGTAATATATTTGCCAATTTTAAGGATTGGAAGTAGGTGTAAAATAAAACAATTCAATATAAATCAGTTTTAGAAATGACATTTTTTTTCTCTTTAATATACTAAAAATATTGTGGAATTACGAGTCAGTGAGTTCAGATTTTTATTTTATTTAGTCTAAAGTAAGTAATTATTGTACATTATAGTCCTGACGGCCGCTCCGGTCTATATCCCGACTCGGATCCAAAAGACTCCGCCTCCACTTAGCCCCACATTGGAGAGCAAATTCGGTAAACATTACTATAAGGAGCCTAGTTGATTTGTACAGAATGTATGGCTTTTTTGAACATATTTTGCTCTGTCCTGATTGGCTACATGTCTTTTATGATTGGCTGAAAATATTTAACATGTATAAAAAAATTAAAATAAGAAATTAAATGACCGTTCGGGCTTGTGGTAAAAATGCAAAATTGTATAAAACTTGCAATAGTAAAAGAGCGAAATGCTAAATGTGCACAAAGCCTAAAAAATTCAATGTCGAAAGCGTAAAATTAAGTTCTTTTTGGAATTTCAAAAAGAAACACCAGCAATTTATGCGAGTTTTTGTATAGGACGCCAATTGGGACATTTATCATGCATTTATTATTTATCTTATTTTTACCGAATATTATTTTGCATGAGTGTGGTGAAATATTTACTCTTGCACCATATAACTAAACCATTTAGTAGAGGTTGTTCTTTCTTTGTATAATAATGCACTTTTGAATGTTCTAACATAATGGTTTAAAACTTAGTTTTTAATTTTCGTTTATTATTATTTGGAAACAATATCCGTAGAAAACGATTTACCTAAACTTATGCCTAGAAGCTAGAAGTAAACGACAGCTTAAATTTAAAAAAAATATCTCGCTATTATTTCTACTTAAATAACAGAATTATGTTCTGTGGCAAGATTTTTGATAGTTTTTAAATTGATTTCGGCTGTAGAATATATTCTCTATCCTATTGAACTCAAAGTATTTCCTACGTTCGTATACCTTGACGACGAACTAAAAAGACCTGTCAAAGAGGGACCATAGAGAAGTGCTTATAGGAAATCCATAAGTCCTTCTCTTCTTCTTTCTCTGTCTTTCTCTCTTCAGGTCTTTTTTGTCGTGCTATACCTAAAATAATACCCCATATTTTAAAATTGGTTTATTCTTCTAGGTCCAGTGAAAGACATCGACGACGCGGCGGAGAGGTTCATAGCTGAGCAGAGGAACGCTTTAGCGCGCGCTGCTACAAGAAAGTTCCCACCTAGACGGTCACCGCAGAGGTAAAATTTAAGGCCCCTTTATATTTTTATTGATGTTGCGTAAAATGATTTCTAGCCAAAGTACTGCTTTTACGCTTGCTGACAAAAATATTATATTGATCTTGGAGATATTTCTCGTCCGATAAACACAATCGAAACAGTTTTAACATGTTGAAAAAAATCATAAAGTCAGGTTTTCAAAAAACTTAAAACGGTTTTTAATGAATATGTTTTATTAAAACATAAAGCATACTAACCTTGATCCATTGTAGTAATATTTTTTTTATTTTGATTTAATTTTAATTTAACTAATTTGTCATTTTGTCGCTTACATTTTTAATTCCAAGGGAGTTCAAAACTACTCTCCTTGTTCAGCACGTTGCTGTGCCGCGTTTGTGTGAGACAAATACCTATTTCGGCCCGCCGCGAAATATGGTTAGGCCTCTTAACGTTTTAAAACCGTAGAACAAGAATTAGGTACTAACTTAAGTTTTTCATGATAAAAACGAGAATTTTTTGTTGCAATTAAATATGAATTGATTGCCATTAGTTGGCCTACTAAATCCTTCACAAGTGGAAATGGGCAAATGGTGATAGGCGGATTGTTGAGCGCAGTGCAAGATGCTACACTCACAGAGAACAATAATTTTTATTGCCTGGATATAACAAATAAATTTCAAAGTTATGGATCTACCGAATGTTATTTTGAATCTGCTCCACGCAAGCACAATAAATTGGGACACATTTTCTTCTCAGAAAGCGAAAATTTCTTATTAATTGTGTAATTTCATTTCGATTGTTACAGATACATAGAGAATACGACCATAGAAATAGAGAATGAGTTGGCGCGTCCTCCGAGACGACGAAGCGAGGATGACGACTTGTTGCGGAGACAGGAGGAGTTCATTAACGCTAACAGGGCCGGCCTCAGACGCAGGTAGATTAATTATTACTTACTCAGTAAGAGATGTCTAGCATTCTCTGATAAATATATAATAGAAGTACTTTGATCTCAATTTATTTAAGTAAGTATACCTACGTACTGTCATAAGTTTGTATGTATGTTATGTCACATTTTTTCTTCATTGTTTTGTTTCTTAATTATTTTATGTCTTGTTCCTTGTATGGTATTTTAGGTATATCCTGTCACTGTACATTGTACTAATAAAAATGTTCAAATGTTTAAAATTTATTTATAGACATCGGATTATGCATATGCAAATGCATAAAACGCTATTTTTAAGGCGGTATTGCATATGTTGGTACATTTTCATTAAAAGTGCTTATTTTACTAGTTAAATGCGTTATTCATTGTTATAATACATGGGAATAGTGGAGAGCCGCAAACAGTGACTTGCTGCGCGTTCGTCTTTTAGCAATATACCCAACGCGACGCCATTAAAAAACAGAATCCAATAACCTTGCTCTATGCAAGTCCCTGGAAATATTCGAAAGACATATTGAACTGAATAAGACCCTGCCCAGTTCACTGTTCTTCTTCTTCTGTCGTATGGGTATCAAGTCGATCGACCCGATGAACCCTGGTGTTAGAGTTTTTAAACCGCCTAATAGCACAGCTAATAGGCCTCTGACATGGTTTGTGTAACGATAACGACCACTATCAATGACAGCGACCGGGACCGACGGCTTAACGTGCCCTCCGAAGCACGGAATCCTTTTTCTTCTCGGACAATCAGGTGATTCAGCCTGCAATGTCCTAACCAAACTGGGGAAAATCTCACAAAGTGATAAATTAACAAATATCAACTTTGTGTTCCCCCCCTGGGAATCGAACCCAGGACCTCCGGGTCGAGAGCCCATGGCTCAGACCACTAGACCACGGAGGCAGTTAAAAGAAGACCTTGTAAGTTCACTGTTAAAAGAAGACCTTGGCAACAAAGCCGCTCTTGTAAAAATATTGTTAATAATAACAGGAATTTTAGAAATAAATAGTTAAATACTGTGACCTATGGAACAGCTAATGCCCCGTTCTTAGCTACGCGGTGTTTAATACAAGACTGTAAGCGAATTTTGACAGAACCATTTCAGTAAAAGTTTTATTTTGTCTGCCTCCGTGATCCGGTGGTCTGAGCCATTGGCTCTCGATCCGGAAGTCCTGGGTTCGATTCCCAGGGGGGAACGTAAAGTTGATATTTGTTAATTTATCACTTTGTGAGATTTTCCCAGGCTGAATCACTTGATTGTCCGAAAAAGAAAAATAAAGATTCCGTGTTTCGGGAGGGCAAGTTTAGCCGTCGGTCCCGGACGCTGTCTTTGATATTGGTCGTTACACTAACCATGTCAAAAGTCTATAGCTGTGCTATAAGGCGGTTTAAAAACTCTGACACCAGGGTTCATCGGGTTGATTGACTCTGAAACCCACACGACAGAAGCAGTGAAGTTTTTATTCCTATTTTTTTTCTAGAATGCGTTCCCCCACCCCGCCCCGCCGCTCTGCCTCCCCCCGCCGCTCCCCCCCGCGCCCCGACCGACCTGAACGACTGAGAGCGAGGATCGACACTAATAGAGAAGGAGATGAAGAGGACGGAGAATACAGACGCCGTATGAGAGAACAAGAGGCATTGAGGGACAGAGTGATGAGAGCTAAGGAGGCTAGGAGGAGGAAGCGAGCAGTTGCCGCCACTGAACCTGCCAATCCTCCCGCCAATCCTCCCGCCAACACAGCCAGGGCGGAGGACAGGTAAGATAAAAACAAAACTTTACATTATAACATTGACGAATAAAACAAAGAGGACTTATAACCTCCCTTATAAACTGCGTACACCGCTACTTAGCAGTGCCATCTATTGACATTAGCGAAATATTGTGTACACTATGAATATGTATTTTAATTCAGATGTTTTAAAAAGCATTTCTCATTGTGTATTTCTACTTTAAAAATCTTAAAAGATAATTTGGTTCAAGTTGTTATTGATTTTTTTCAATTTTATGACCTATTATTAACAACGGACTCTTCGAGTAATATGCCAGCGCCATCTAGGTTTGCTCGCATTTTGACCTTTTTATCGAGTATCGAGGTACGCTCTCTAGTATGGCGGTTAGCAGTCCTCTAGAGTAGTTAGTCTATGATTATAATAATATTTACTTCTTCTACCACATATTTTACTTTAAAACTGCCTCATGGATTTTCCATACCTCTGAGTGATTTTATGTCCTTCAGAGAGTTTCATAATTCTCTAACCATTATTTTTCATCTTCCATCTCATTTTCTGTTTCTTTCATTTAAAACAAAAGAGAAATCTAGTAATTGCCAGATGAATTACCTACTAGATACAAACTGTTTCTTATTTTCAAATATTAGCTTTATCTTATGTAAAACTGTCGGTGATCGAATAAAACAGGATTTAAATTATTTATTTCTTATTAATAGAGAGCGCGACCGTCTAGAAAGGGACAAAGAGCCGCCCAAACCGCGCTCAGACCCCAAACCCGCACCAAAAGAACTACAAAAGGAACCGGAACCAACCACGACAGTGCCAGACAAACCATCGACCACTGTACCGGATACTACGAGGAAATCACCGGAGCAAGAGAAAGAAAATGAGAAGGAGAAAGAAAGAGATAGATCTCCGGTCAGAAAAGAAGATGAAGCGGAAGTTAATTCTACTTCCGGTAAGAAATTCTCTATTTTTTGTGTTTGTTTGTTACATACGGCATATGGTAAGGATGTGAATGTTTCAAAATAGTTTGGAACAAAATCGAAATTGATAGCAAATGTGAATAACAGTGAGCCTCTTTAGATCGCGCGTGAATCCAGACAACTAAATAGTTAGTTAATAATGTTAACATTAGCAAATTAGATAGTAATTTTGAACGGGGATTAAAATCACGATTATATTTATTGTTACCTCGATATTTCAGAGCTGTTTATCGAGGTAACAATAAATAATAATCCCGTTCAAAATAACAATCTAACTGTAGTGAACAACCGCGAAAATCTCTAAATTATATATAACATAAGCAAAACTCCGATCATATTTTATTGTTACAGAGGGTCTAACTCCACCCTTAAAGCCAGCCCTCGCAGACTCAGACGATGATTTAGACCTGATACTGGGCGACATCGACGGAATCCTCTCTGACGATGATGACACCGGACGGTTCAAACAAAAACATAGCAAGTAAGTTGTTTTCGTTTCCATTGCGTTTAGTAAGAAATGACAAAGACGGAGTCGACAAAAGAGCAATCTCATCAAAAAGATGCGCGTTCACTCTTGCTTTGCGGAGACAAGGGTTATATGGATTCGGAAACACAATAGTAATTTTCATTGTATGCATTGTCTCTTCTTCTGTGTTGATTAGACCTTATTCTAAAAATTTAAAACATTTAAACACTGCTATACGTTTTATAGGTTAATCTCCCGTACAAAATCACCAGGAACTCAAATCTTAACTTTAACTTTACTGAACATTAGCCCGCGCTTTCCGACCATATCATAAAAAAATCCAAAGAAAGCCATCACATAATTGACGATACTTTGATTGATTTTCCACAGACCAGAGCCACCGAAACCCCAAACAGACCTTCGCTCGAAACTCCCGCCAAAATCCACCAAAACAGATGAGAAGAAACCACCCAAACAGAGGATAGTGTTCGGGGAAGAGAAAGAGGAGAAGAGAGAGAAAACAGAGAGGAAGAGGAAGGAGAAGACGCCGCCGAGAAAGGCGGTTATTAGCTCGACGAAGGCTGTTGAAGAGAAGAAAGTTACTAAGGTAAGCATAAGATACTATTTTAGGGCATCAAAATATTAGCTCTATGTCCGTTATGCATAAAATTATTATTATCACCATCATCAAAATATAAGAACAAAATATTCTCTGGAATGGGTTGAACCCACGAACCAAGCAATTTGTTCAGTTCTAACCAACTGAACTGAGCTTTTGTATGTGAATTTACGTCATAATCAAAGCAGCAATAATTACTTTGACAGCTATTATGTCAGCTGTTGTTATTACTTTTGTATTAAATTACTACTTAAAACAATAAAACAGTCAATATAACACCTCTTGGCATTTTTGAGTTTCCATTTATGCCATTTGGTTTTCGCAACGCAGCTCAAACTTTTCAAAGTTCTGATTTAAAAATGTCCTAGGACTAACTTTAATTTATTTATTGTTTGAAGTTATAATAATGATTTATTCTTTTAATTTATTGTTCTAGGCTAAAGAAAGAACTCCACCTTTGAAAGAAAGTAAGCTGTCTATGCGACAAAGAATCACGTTCAATAAAGAGGTTGGTACAAAAAGTTATCAAATGAAAATAATCTTTCTCATTTTTTATGATCTCATATGAAACGAGATATTTCCCTCTTTAAAAAAAATTACAGTCCATGAATCTGAACAACTTTCTCTTTGAAAGATTGATGGAAACATGAAAAATGAATTGTGTGTTGCTGACAAATGGTGCAGGCTGCTTGAGCAATTTTGTATGATAGGCTCATTTTATTCATATTTTGACATTTTATTTTCGATATATTTTTTTGGGAAAGTTGTTCAGTTTCATGTGTAGGTCCATAACTCCATACCCTAAAGTTGTTCAGCTAATTAATTTCATTACACCCAGTATAGGCAAAATTGTTTGGAACCTACTTTACAACATAACTTTTTTCAGCAGGCGGAAAAAGAGAAAGAAGACAAAGAGAAAGAGAAACCAAAAGACGCATCAAAAGCGTCATTCTCAAACCGCCGCGTTATTTTACAACGTAAAGTGTCTCAAACGGAAAAATCCGTCTTCACCCGAATCGAGGTCAAAACAGACCCGACAAAACCCAACCCTGGGATATTCTCTAGAGCTGTCAGAACTCTAAACAATGACAAATCTAGAATAGTTATCAATAAAAAGCAAGAAGAGCCACAGATTGAGTATGAATCTGACTCAGAAATTGACGAAGACAAGTTGCTAGAAGAGGAGATTGGTAATATAGCGATGGTGAGGAACCTGCCGCACGGGATGACGGATACGAGGTTGAAAACGCTGGCGGGGAGTGATGTGCAGGTAACATTTGTTTCATGTGGTGCTTCAAGTATTTTTAGGTTTAGGATATTGCTGTTTTTGTGGGTAGGCTGTGATTTATTATAAATTATTTGTGATAATTAAAAAGGGACCTAGAATTTGAATTAGATTTTACGTAAGGTTGTTAGTATATCAATACTACTATTAATCATCAAATTGCTCGAAAATTTAAGTGGCTTGTGGCTAGGCTGTGATTTTGAGCTGTGATATTACGTATTATTTATTAGAGACCATAAATTTACACTAAATGGTTTAGGAATATATTAAAATGCTATAACAAAGAAAATAGCCGTACATTTGTTTCAATGGTAATATTTTCTTAAATATTTAGCATGTGAATTAATACGAAAGATAATTCGGAATTCACTATTAATTTATAACGGGGTGCCAGAACACTCACAATCAATTTAGTGAGTTTGAAAGAGCTCAAAACACTATCAAATTATTTCCGACAAATCACAAAGTTCAAGGTATAAAAGTGAATTCTAACTAAGAGGTGACAGAACATGTAAACTCGTTTTAGCGAGTTTTGAAAGATTTCTCTGAACACTCCCAATCAATTTAGCGGATTTATAAAATGTGTTTCAGAATTCTAGCCGTCAATTTAGTGTGTTTTGAAATACGTTTAGGAACTCTGACAACAGGGTTCATTGGGTCGACAGACTCGATACGATACCCACACAACAAGATGAAGAGAGAAGTATTATAGCGTAGTTTGAAAGAGGTGTCAGAACATTCACTATCAGTATAGTGTTTTAAAAGAGGTCAGTTTTAGATAGTTAAGAAGTGTTGGAAGAAAGAAAGAAAATACCTACTTTCAAACAACTTTCTGTGCTTTTAGTAAATATAGAGATTATACATAGTGACTTTTACCCATGCTTTTACTGATTTTTTATTTCGACGACTTTTTCTTGATACTTAAACTTTTTTACACGGTTAATATTTGAAGCACCACACATATTTTATTCTAGTGATATTTTAACTGTGATATGATATGCTTGTATAATATATTGTATTTATTTATGTACATAATAATTTATCATAAGATTTATAAACTTATTTTATAAATATTTCTGTTTTCTTTGAGAAAAGATTAGCTAAATATGAGTAAAAAAAAAACCAACGATTTAAAAAAAATGTGCGAAAGACTACTAATTTTCTTATATTTGAAAGAGGTGACAAAACGCTTGCTATCAAATAAGTGATATTTGCAATAAAACTAATTTTAATTTTTTTTGTAATTTTCTCTGTTTATGTCCGTAATGTTCAGATTTACTAATAATTTATATTGTTTGTATATTCAACGTTTATAATAAAATCATTATATCATAATCTTTTCTTGAAGAATCAAATAATTATGATCGACATATTTGCTAAGACATAGTAAATGTTTGGTCGCTGACTTGGTATAATTGTACATTAGGCTGATATAAATAGATAGAAACTTTTAATTGTAAGTTTTGTGCAGATATGTTAATCATACATAATACCTCAATAAATAATGCTATTTCATTGATTGATATGATAAGTTAATGTTCACTGTTTTTAGTGTTTAATTAATGTTGGAGTACAATTTTTTGTACTATTGCTTGCCATATTTAATTATAAATGTCTTGTACAATTTTAATATGATGCATAATTTGGTTAGTCACTATAATTTTAGATAAATATAATACCTATACGTGTCTAAAATGTCCCTCAAAACCACTGAACTAATGTATGGAGCAGACATCATCCAAGCACTTTATGTCCCATTTAACATGTGTGCATGCACTCATGTTCATACTAGTGGTCTGACTCGATTTTTTAATAAAAACGAGATAAAAAGTTAGAAACATGTCACACTGGGTATTAATATAAAAAGAATAAGTTTTCATAAGTAATTACGTCAATATAAACGCTTTATAATTAAATACGGACGAAATTCGTGCGGACGCCTTATTGAATTTTGGGGACATGTCGTATGTTCGTGATGGCTGTTCCATATACGCTAGTATAATAGTAGTTCAGTGCTCAAAACTTATCAAATGTGGTGTAAACGCCATTTCATGAGGTCGTTACGTTGTGTCTTTAACACTCTGCTTAGGCCACAAGGGATATAGGCGTGACAATATTATGTATGTATGTAAAAACGTCAGAACCAAAATATTGTCACTCATATTAAAATTTGTATACTTACTTATTCAACGAAATATGAAAGGTGTTAAGCAATATTAAATATCTTTTTTGTTATATAATTGACTAAACTTGATTATACAATTCGTGTTTTTAAGAATAACTCTGCTAGTTATGTCTTCTATTAAATTATCTAAGTTATAAACATATATTAGAAATAATAGGCTATCATTGTAAATATCTGATCGATATATTTTAGGGCTCAAATAGAATAAATAGTTAACAAGGTTACTTTTGCCCATTGATCAATTCAAAAAATTGGCGATGCAAATTATGTACAATAAATAAATAACTAATCAATCACTTTTTACCTGTCAAACGCATCTATTTTACAGTAGTATTTTAATATTCAGATAATTGCATGGCTATGAACAGCTACGAAAATGTTGATCTATAACAACAGTTATAGCACTTATTTCTATTATAAATCATTAGGTGAGAAAGGTCAACATCATCATCAAAATAAACTGTGTGAAAATGTTATGTCTGTCATATATCCACTTCTTTTTAGTTATGTTAATAAGTAAGTCTAGTAAAGCTAACTTATTTTTTGATGTGATTTCTACTTGATTATGTTATGTTAATGCGTCTTTTTGAATTATAACATTTGTGAAACAGACCTTACTTAATCTGTGTTTATGTTTGATTGTCTGTGATATTATGTGTAAATATTACTTAACATTTTTCGTATTTCATCAAACATACTTGTTAAATACACTATTTAACTATAACTAGACATAAGCCTAATTATACCATAGAATAAGAAAATCCGTACAGAGAGTACAACCCCCCCGGCTTGATGTTCCAGACTTTATCTTTGGACAAGGAAGAGCGCAGCGCAAAAATAACCTTCAAAACTACAATCGCAGCGGAGAATTTCAAGAAGAAATTCAACAACAAGATGGTTGCCGCAAGCAGACTCGCCGTCACTTTAAAATAACTGCAGTTGTTGTAGGAAGAAAGACTACACTTGTTACTACTTTGCAGGAAGATAACAACACTTGTAACACGTTGTAGTAAAATAAGAACAGTTGTAACAACGTTATAGTAAAATAACAATATTAGTAACAACACTTGTTCTAGAATTTACAGGAAAGCAACTATTATTGTAAACTTCAAAATACTACTTATGTAAGATAACATCACTAGTAACAACGTTATAGTAAGATAAAAAATCTTGTAACAACACTGTTCTTCAAAGATAACTACAAGATAACGACTATTATTAACCTCAAAAATAATACTTATGTATGAAACAACGATCAATATTATGTTTTGGAGATATTACAACAGAATTGTAACTTTTAAATTAACATTTACAAAATAAGAAAAAACAACAATATTATATAAGTAAACAACATACAACTAAAATTGTAAACAAAACTGACAACATTGTAAACTACATACAACTAAATTGTTATCAAAACCGACAATATTGTAAACAACATACAACTATTGTTAACAAAACTGACAATATTGTAGCTACGTCATATAGCAAAAACTACTACATTAGATTTGGTCTGATATGTGTTTTTGATTTCATTCTGTGAATTAGTAAATCTATTCTTATATTTTCACATAACTATAACACACTTATGTTTTAGTTACATCAAAAGAATATGCTTAAATAGCTTCTAATTTTAAGTTTTCTTTCAAAGTTGTGTATGTTTTTAGTTCAAAAAGTCAACCTAATGACACCTATATTATCTAAAATGTTATTTACCTAATAGTTTTAGTAGATAGTCTTATAAACTTTAGGCTCTTTACTCAAATTGGTCTTTTAACAATAAAAACATAATTTTTAGCAATGCATTTAAGTTTTTAAACGAACCTGTTTTTTGTTTGTTTGTGTGAAAATCGAAATATCTCTTTTAGCTTCGAAGTACATCTTCTTTAAGTAGGTATAGTGAGTATAACCTATATAATTGTAATTTTCATTTTATTACCTAATTATTGTGAATGTAAAAACACCATTAAGCTTAAAAATATATCTACGAAAATTATTTTACCTTTCATTACATCAATGTATGTACAAAATTGATTTCGGAAGTCCCGAAAAATATAACACAGAAAAATGTTTTATGGTGGTAAATAATTATACAACGTGTAACATAAAGGGTATATGCATCGTGAAATGTGTGAATCTACCCATGAAACTGAACAACTTTCCCTAAGGAACATAGATCGAAAAACGAAAAAAAATTGACCTTCCATACAAAATGCATCAGCTGATAGCGCATTCAGTATGGGAAGTAATTTTTTTTCTTCGTATTTCGACCTATGTTCCTTAGGGAAAGTTGTTCAGTTTCATGGGTAGATTCACACATTTCACGATGCATATACCTTTTATGTTACTTAAGGAACGCAGTACTTTTTTTACACCTGGAATTTAGTCATCATAATGATTGTATTGTACAAACAATGGGTTTAACTCAGGATGTTACTTTCTAAAGCTAAACTTTCAAGGTACTATTTGTAACTCACAATTTACAAAAAATTTAATATTATATTGTCGACATTGTAAATGACAACAATTGTCAACATTGTTTATTGTAAACATTGTAAGTGTTAATCTATTTATTATTGTAAATTATAATTAGTCTTGTCTCTTTTCCTTCACGCTCGGGCCAATCTAAAACTGATAATAATATCTAAATCCGTTTATATTTACCTGTTCTTCAAAATAACTAATTTAAAATTAGCTTTAGCAAGTGGCAACCTTTGCGTCCAATGTGCACTATTTTTACAAACTATACTCTAGTACAGTTTTTCGAATAACCTTTGTAACAGAAGCATTTTGCTATTATAATTATAGTACCTAGTTATATAAATGCTTCATTATGTAGGAGCTATGAATATAGTCACATTTTTTCAACTATTTGCTTGTATAAGATTGTTAAAAATACCGTGATTTGCTCACACATTAAAAACTTAAACTACATCTGGTAAAAGTTTTACTGATTATAGCAACATAATTATATTTTAGTCTCAAATATTATTCTACTAACTTTAAATATTATCGTTAGATTTTAAAGATTTACTCCTTTTCTTTGTGTTCTTATTTATATTATGAAACTGAACATTTTTCCTGCAAATTCAAACACTATTAGGATCAATTAATATTAAAAACCAGAAAATGTAATAATTTTACTAAATCGGTATTCGTAGTTGAGACCGCGGCGATCAGTGTCGAAGCTCAAACCAGTTAATCTATTGTTGAAAGATCGTTATTACAAAAAATCGCCCTCATTCAAAGTTTACATGTGACTTTATGAGTTAAAATCAAACCTAAATAATGAGAATCCAAGTAATTCGGATAATGATTTTTACTTAAAACAAGGTGACACAAAAGGAAGGCCTTGCAAAACAGTTTCAGGATTCTATAGGGATATATGTCCAGTTTCATAATACACGTTGTAACGGGCTGACGCCCTATAATGTACTATTGTTGTATGTACTTTTATTCTTATACCGGGAGTAAAAAAAATAGCTGACCATATTGTAGGTTGTGATTCTGCCCATGATACTGAACAACTTTCCCCAAGGAACAAAGGTCGAAATATGAAAAGAAAATTGGCCCATACAAATTGACTCGAGCCGCTGACACCATTTATTTGCATGGGATGGCCAAATTTTTTTTCGTATTTCGACCTATCTATGTTCCTTGGGGAAAGTTGTTCAGGTTCATGGGTAGAATCACACCCTAAAATGTAGTTTAGCAATTGAAAACAGATTGCTAAAATTAGGACTTTCTTTTATGATTGCCATTCTTAGAAACCCAATATTTTACATGTTGTGCCACTATCATTTCAATTTGAACATTTTCGTTATTAACAACCCTAGGCACGTAATACGTTTGAGCAATCACCAAAAAAATTAATGAGCAAAACTGATTTCTTGTATTTTTATGTTCTTTTTTATTGATTTACTGCGATTAAGTCCAAAATGATTTCATCTATCTAACTTTTTTTTTCTCACACCATGTTGTTTTTTGAAAGCAAATTAGGCTAAGTTTTTGTTAAACACTAATTAGTTAATGCCCTTTAGAAAAGATGGTAAACTTTAAATAAATATGTGTTATTATGTGAAATTGTTTATATTTCCACCTTTTTACATAATGTGATCTCGAATAAAATGGAAAGATTTTTTAAAATTAAATTGTGTTTTAATTTAGTTTTATAAAAGTTGTTATACCCAGTACATTTTTGTCTACTATTTTTGTACTAGTTAATAAGATTCACGCACAAATTGTGTAAAATGTTTACATGCTCAAAAAATAAATTAATTTTGAAATTTATTTTTTTAGCATGTGAATTTCAAAACCAAAGACTGAAAATAAAAGATCAAATTTAAAAATATAACGATTTTTATTTCACGTTTCCTTAAATAATAAAAAATAAATTACAAGTGAATTGTCACACAAAACACATTAGGTTATCCTAAGAATTCGCTCGTTTTGATACAATTTTTAAATCCAAACTAAATTCCTAAATTCAAAGTAGTCGTCTCAAGTTTTTTTTGTTGTTAGATGAGTTAATAAATATTATTTTAAAAATTATACAATTTTTAATAGCATCTCAACGATAACAATCATATTTTCATAAAACACTGGAATTTATTAAGTCGCAAAACACGTATGTTGCAAACACTGAAATTAGTCAATTATTTTTTTAAATTAAAAATTGTGTAGATTTTGCGACTCATAACATAAGTTTTATCACGAAGTCACACTGGAATTGATGGATAAAATAAAACCCTATTATATAATTTACAATAGCATCCAACTGGCCAAAACCTAGTTTATCTAAAACACATAGTTCTTCCGAATGCTCAAATTACTAGCAATATTAAAGTACTTCGGCGCTGAGTTGACCAGGTTCCTATACTCTGTGGTATAGTCTTCCGGATGGTTGATCTTGTGCGCGTGATGAGACACGTCCAGCGTCGGCGCAGACTGCTGGGAGAGCGGCACCTGGGAGGGGAAATACATACATAAAATCACGTCTTTATCCCTAATGGGGCAGGCAGAGCAAAAACGACCCAAAAGTCATTTCGCCACATCTGACAAGTTTTGAGGGTTATTATGGATGATTTTGTATATTGCTTAAGTGACGAGTAATCAGCCCATCATCTAAATTGCAATACACTGAAACCCTCGAATCCCTTAGCTGGTTTTTACAGCATACCCGGGAGGAGATGCAGCTGGCACATTCTACATTTTTCTAGCACTCCCAGTCCAGCATGGGAGGAAAATCGTGGTAAAAGAGCTGTTGAAGAAATCCACTGATGATCCCGCGGTAGTACACACACAACCAAGGAATAAGGTACACAAGGCCGCTTGAATATTTATTTATTTTCAGAGAAAACTTCAACCGTTTCAAGCGCTATGTACCTTCCTCCTAGTCAAACTGAACCAATACGTTACGCGAGCGAAGCGAGCACGACATCATAATAAAATTGAAGTTACGCGAGCGACACATTTCAACAAAATTGAATCAATACGTTACGCGAGCGAAGCAAGCGCGACATCTCACTCGAAGTGAATCAATACGTTACTCAACTCACTCAAAGTAAACCAATACGTTACACGAGCGACGCGAGTACGACATCTTAACAAAATTGAATTTATACGTTACGCGAGCGAAGCGAGCACGACATCTGAAAAAAATTGTATCAATACGTTACGCAAGCGAGTATTTTACGATCGTAGGTGAAGGTATTTTTTATTTATAAAACAATAGTATACTTACAATAGCAGTAACAGTGAACGTCAACGGCCTGAAGGGTTCACTGTACGTTGGTGTGGAGTGAATGATGACGTAGACGGGCCGCTGCAGCTGAGTGAACGTGAACTTGAGCGGGGCGGTGAAGCTCCACGCGGTCACGTTCACGTTGGGGCGCGGCCAAATCGTGATCAGGTTGTGAGCGGGGCCTGTGGGGGAGAAAAAAACATTGAATTATGGTATTTGGTTTGCATTTGGGAAATATTGAGAGTGTAGTAGAAGGAAATTAAAGCGTATTCGGCTCATTGGCTAGCGAAGCGAGCGCGATATTGTACTGTTATCAACTGAGGTAAGATAATCGTATTGCGAGCGAAGCGAGCGCAAATTTCGCGTTATTGCTATTAACTCGTATTAGGGTTCTTCAACCTTTTATACCTTAAAACTGATTGCTAAAATACTGTGGATCTCATTCATCATTTAAAAACAAATGCATATATCGATTTAATAATCAAGTTAAAAATATACAAGTTATTGATTTGAAGTGACGTCATAAGCCTGTTTTGTAATTCCTATGTAATTGTTCTGTGTATGTTCATGTGTACAATAAACTGTTAAATAAATAAATACAAAAAATCGTTTTTGACATTTCATAAAAAGTTGCTCGGAGGGCACGTTAAGCCGTCGGTCCCGGTCGCTGTCTTTGATAGTGGTCGATACTGAAACCATGTCAGAGGCCTATAGCTGTGCTACTAGGCGGTTTGAAAACTCTGACACCAGGGTTCATCGGGTCGTTGTTCGACTCGAAAATCCACTCGCTAAGAAGAATAAAAAGTTGCTGATTTGACTAGTAGTCAAATAGCGTATTAGACTCACCAGTCATAGTAAAGTTGTAGGTACATGTTTCACCGACACAACTCCTCGAGCTGACTATTGATGGATCTGGGTTGAAGGGAGCCGGAGGACCCGTCGATAGAAACAAGCTATCCTTGCTGGAATATTGTACAAAATACATAATCATCATCTTCCTAGCCTTTTTCATTTCACGGGGTCCGCTACCTAATCTAGGGGATCGGACGAGGGTACTAGTTATTACACAGAGCGACTGCCATCTGACCTCCGCAACCCAGAAGGGAAACCAGACCCAATCCTAGATTAGGTTACACACAACCTTTGAATTTCTTCGTAGGTGTGTGCAGGTTTTCTCACGATGTTTTCCTTCACCGTAAAAGTGTCGAATAAACGTACATATGAAATTCGAAAACCGTAAAACACATTGGTACGTGGTGGGATTCGAACCACGACCTCCTGCACAGAAGGCCGCGGCCCTATCCACTACACCATCCGGGCTACTCGTTTTATAGTAGCATGCACAACATAAATAAGATTAACGAATTATAATCTGGATACCCAACAAGAATAAACATTTCATACACAAATAATACAACTTGTGATACGTCGAAATACAACGTGTAACATAAAGGGTATATGCATCGTGAAATGTGTGAATCTACCCATGAAACTGAACAACTTTCCCTAAGAAACATAGGTCGAAAAACTAAAAATAAATTTTGACCTTCCATACAAAATCCATCAGCTGATAGCGCATTTAGTATGGGAAGTCAATTTTTTTCTCGTATTTCGACCTATGTTCTTAGGGTAAGTTGTTCAGTTTCATGGGTAGATTCACACATTTCACGATGCATATACCCTTTCTGTTACACGTTGTAGACTTAAATCGTGCAATACAGTTTTTAGTAACAAACATCGACCCAAATTACATACACACAAAATATAAAATTTACCTAAAATCAGCTCAAATTTTCTAAAAAATACTCTTGTTCTTTCTACTGTTACGTTAAATCATTTGATAAGCACAAAATAAAAAAAAATACAAATTATTCTAAAAACGACAATAACAATATATTTTTAATTTACATCAACAAATACTGCTATATTCTCCCCAAATACGAAATAAATAAAAAAAAAACTGAAATCAAAATATACCCCACCAATCGCATATAGTCTTTCTTTTTCCTCTGAAAGAATATACAGGACAGCGACCCCTATGGGAATTTAACATAAATTACACATACACATATCATCACGCCTGTATCCCTAATGGGGTAGGCAGAGCGTCAACGACCCAAACAAAGGTCGTGTCGCCACGTCTGACAAGTTTTTGAGGGTTGTTTATGATAGATTTGAAGAAAGTTGTTCAGTTTCATGGGTAGAATCACAACCTAAAATATGGTCAGCTATTTCTTTAACACCCTGTATAGTATTTCTACATACATACATACGTATAATCACGCCTTTATCCCTAATGGGGTAGGCAGAGCGTAAACGACCTACACAAAGGTCGTTCCGCCACGTCTGACAAATTTTGAGGGTTATTCCAGATGGATCTGTATATTGCTATAGTGACAGGTTGTCAGCCCATCGCCTAAATTATAATACTAAAACCCTCATATCCCTTAGCTGGTTTTTACAGCATGCCCGGGAGGAGATGCAGCTGGCACATTCTATGTTTTTCTATCACTCCCAGTCCAGCATGGAAGTTATTTATATTTTTATTATAGTATTTCTTTCTGTTTTGTCTTTGCATCAAGTAAATCAAGTTGCTGTGACTGTTTTAAAAAAAGTAAAAAATAAACACAAAGGGGGTTAGTCACGCTACTCACAGATACGTTCCAAACCTGACTCTGAAGAGTGGCAGATTACAGTATGTCTGCTGGTTGCAGTCTTCCGTCCAGTTCGTACGGGCGCTTAAGTTGATACCTGCGAAACATAAATCAAGCCTAAACATACAAAAATCGGGTCTAAATATAAACATAATTCAGGTCTGAATATAAAAATTCAGGTCTAAAGGTAAAATATAAACACATAAATCAGGTCTAAACATAAACATAGATCAGACCTACACATGAGTAAAGTCTAAGCATAAATTAGGCCTCAACATGAGGATAAAACATGCCTAAACATAATCATAGATCAGACCTAAACATGATTTAGAAATCAGGACTGAATAAAAAAAAACAGGTCTAAAAGTAAAATATTAAAATACACATAAATCAGGTCTAAACATAAACAGATAAATTAGGCCTAAGCATAAACCAGGTATAAAACATAAACATAGATAAGACCTAAACATAAACAAGGTCTAATCATAAAGATTATACAGGCATAAACACGCATAGTTCAGGCCTAAACATAAGCAATAACCAGGTTTAAACATAAAGAAGATAAAACCAGCCTAAAGATAAAGATATATCAGACCCACACAAAAAGATAAATCTGACCTAAACATAAATCAACATACATAATGTACATATTATCACCCCTTTATCCCTAATGGGATAGGCAGAGCGAAAACGACCTAAACAAAGGTTGTTCCGCCACGTCTGACAAGTTTTGAGGATTATTCCAGATAGATCTGTATAAATCATAAATCAAGCCTACACACATTATGCATAAATCAGTCCTAAACATTACCTTTCGCTCTCAAAGCCGGTAGCACCCTCTGAGTAGTATACGCGTCATGTTGTGTGATCAACAACCCTGACACCCGGTCTGTCACCTGGCCTTCGAAGTTGTACGAGATGATCTCTGAGTGCTGGGAAAAGTATAGGAGAAACAATATTTAGATACATGCTTTAGAAACTCTTGATTCAAGTTTCAAGAATTGTATCATTTCAACAGACTTGACTTAATATTGGGTTCTCCTTCTTAAATCCACTCTTTCAACGAACTGCTGAACCACCAGTCCACCAGCCAGTCTATATATTTTTAAATTAAATTATAATAAATAACTTATTTATATTTTAAGATCTTGACTTTGTATCTACCTACCTGTGTTTCACTAATAAATGATTTGATTTGATTTGATTTGACTTATACGGCGAGCGTAGCGAGCGCAAGATTTCACATTATTGATCGAAATGGATAATATCGATAAATGTATACAGACTCAATTTAATTTATCGCCGTACAAAAGCTTGTTTGTCGAGCGAAGCGAGCGCAAGTATTCACATTATTATTCGAAGTATACAGATACGACGATTGATGTACTACTGAATCTACTACCAAACTACGGTGTTCTACTCTACCTACAAACTTAGCAGGATGCCGTTGTGTGGAAGGTTTTAGGACTAATAAAGTGTTTAGAATGGGATTTATAACTATTGAATTTACCACCAACTCTAATAATATTAGCTAACTACTCACAAACCAGTAATGCCGTTGCGTCGAGGGTCCTTCATCTTGGTACGGGCTGAACGGTATGAACATCAGCACCAGGCAGGTCAGCGCCACCGGAACAAACGGTATCCAGATACGCTTGCGGGAGAATAGTAGTTCTATGCCGGACTGGAAAACAAAGAAAAAAGGGTTTATTTGTTAACAACTAAAACTTATTAAATCTAGGATAAAAATACATAACAAAAATTTACATCTAACTGCCAAAAAGTATCGCGAGCCAAGCGAGCGCGAGATATCACGACAAAGCTTGAAGCTTATCTAAATTAGACGACGAGCGTAGCAAGCTTGATATTTTAAGTTATTGTTTGCAATGCATAAACTTATTTAGCGAGCGCGATATTTTACGTCACTGTTCGAGGTATATAAACTTATATGGTAAGCGTAGCGAGCGCGAGATTTCACGTGATTGATCGAGGTTAAGTTAATGACCAATACATGGAAATATCCATCGCGAGCGTAGCGAGCACGATATTGCAGTTATTGATCGAAATGTATTACCATTATCGTGTCATATCATGAGACATTTTACTATAATGTGATGCGAGCGAACGATTACTTACCACTGTAGCGCTGACAATAACTGCTAGACCAACATTGATAATCGCAATGGTAACATCAGGAGTGGTCAATGGACTGCGGCCCATCGTCGGCAACATGATGGCGTCGAAGCGGAGAGATAAAGACATGAGGAACATCGCGGAGGGAAACGAGAATAGGACTTCCATGAGGAGTTGCTGCCACGCTGAAACAAATTGAGTTACTATTTATTAGCCAAAACTGCATTTCAATCATACCTAAGTATAGGGCTACCCCCAAATTCGGAAAAATATCTCAAAAACCCCGGTCATTTGGGTGATATTACGTGGATGCTCGAAAAAAATACAGTAACACAAGCGAAGCGAGCGCGACAGTTAACGAAAATAGAATAAATCAACGCGAGCAAAGCACAGGTACATGTATCGAAAACAAAACGTTAAGCGAGCAAAGCGAGCGCCCAATTTCCTGAAAATAAGATAGGTACTTTTGTGTCCGAATTTGTTCCTAGACTAATTTTACAACTATGATCCTTTCACTTACCTTGCAACCTCACATATCTGACGACACTGAGCGACACCATCCCGAAGAAAGACATTATGAACAGAGGAACTGTCACCATGTACCTGTAGAATGTAAACGAATGGTAAATTACAGTAAGTATAAGTATTTCAAAAAAATATATTATTTCGACCTACATTGTAGAGTGTCTAATGAGTCGTTGCACACGGAAATGGCGCTAAAAACACAGAAAAACTACAATAAAACTATTTTGATACTTTTATTTTATTTGTATGGAAATATCAAAATAGTTTTATTGTAGTTTTTTGTGTTAAAATGTGAAAGATTTTTAAAATTCGCGTGCAACGTGTGCAACGACTCATTAGACAGACTCTATGAGTATAATTGTTCCGTTTCAAAGATGCTCTTTCCACTTTATGATAAAACTAGGTTTCCGCCCCGCGGCTTACTGAGTTTTCCCGTAGGAATCAGGCATTTTCCCGGGATACTATGTGTTAATCCAGGGTGTCAGCTACCTCCATACCAAATTTTATTAAAATCGCTCCAACCGTTTAGAAGTGAAAGAGTAACAAACAAACATCCATCCATACTTACAAACTTTCGCGTTTATGATATTATTAGGATTTTACTGTTCATTACATTAGATTTTAGGAATATTTCGTTGAAGCCAGTTGGCCGAGTGATGACGGATGGGAAAAGGGTAATTGGCTACTTTCCAACTAGTCAAATCAGCAACTTTTTATGAAATGTCAAAAACGCTTTTTTGTATGAAAATAGTAAATTATGACGTCACATTTTAGTAAATATTGACTAATCAAATCAATAACTTATATACTTCTAATTCGATTATTAAAATCTAAATGTGCATTTTATTTTTTATGATGAATGATATCCACAATATTTTTAGCCATTAGTTTTAAGTATAAACGTTTTGAATTTTTAAGCTACCCAGTCAAGTAGGTACCCAATTACCCGCCTGGTCGGGTGTTGTGACCAGGGGACCGGAGTCCGACTGGATGAATTCGGAAGTTGTATACCTATATATGCAGATTGCTGAGAAAACTTTGATACCGCGTTTCAGGACTGTTGATTCTTGATGTGGCGCCATCTATGTGCGCTACAAGGTTATTTACTTATTTTATAATCTTACCGTATAGTGTTAAGTGCGGGTATACATGTCAGCACTAGTAGTATGAATGCGAGTAATAACCGTGTGGCTGCTTGAGCTTGGAGAGTACGGATACAACGGTTCAGACCACTCTGTAACAAAGAGTTGGTAGCAATTCGTGGTTGCAAAATACACGACTTAACTATAAGTCCATACCTGTCACTCTCTATCATGAGAGAACAGAACGGGATAGCAATAATTTTAGTTCAAATTTAGTTAAGTCGGGATGGTTACCGTAACGAATCGGGCCCATTATTACTCGCCCATGCACCAGCAGTATCCATCCATCTCATTTTTGGGTTAAGACTCCCACATCCTTTTTCCATCTTTAACAATCTTTGGCAACCTTTAATTAATTCGCATTCTCCATAACAAGTTTTAAAAATAATAATAGACAGACAGCCGAAGTATGATAATACGATTTTTTACATAATTCAAGATTTCTTTCTAAAGGATTATAAATTACATACATACATACATAAAATCACGCCCTTATCCCTAATGGGGTAGGCAGAGCTAAAACGACCCAAACGACTAAAACGACTCCACGTCTGACAAGTTTTGAGGGTTATTTATTACAGATGATTATGTAGGTATATTGCTATAGTGACAGGTTGTCAGCCCATCGCCTAAATTACAATACTGAAACCCTCATATCCCTTAGCTGTTTTTTACAGCATGCCCGGGAGGAGATGCAGCTGGCACATTCTATGTTTTTCTATCACTCCCAGTCCAGCATGGAAGAATTACTTATAATAATTTTAAATAACTTACTTTCTTAGTCCTCCACGCGTCGTACATTTGTGAGGCTCCAACAGCCGCCATCACATACGGAAGCCAGTAGTGAGGAACTACCACCCACGCCTCCGACAAATATCTAAAAAGAAAACCCTTTTTCAATTATCTTATTCAGAAAGAAAGTTAAATTACTTGGTTTTAGCAGGTAGCATCCAGAGTTTAGCACATCTTTAGCGGCTAAAGGCTAAAGTTTAGCCAATTGATCCGTTTGCCGCTATCCCGTCTTTAGGATCAATACATTTCTTCGTCCATTCATCCTTGTCACTTAAACACACATTTTTAATTCTTTTCATACTTCCAAAATTTGTCCCTTCTACACACACAAAAATATCACAAAATACTCATTAGTTTAAGAGTTATAATGCTTTAAAGTCGTCGGTTAAAAAGACAGATCCGAACTGTTATATGACGTTAGATAACAGGACCGCCATACTACTTCCATATAAAATTTCGTTTCGAAGAGAGAGATAGATAGACTAGCTTTATGATGGTAATTTAATTTCTGTTTTCACTGTTATGTTGTTATTATAATTTACGATATTTTTTTATAAATAAGTTCAGATACGGATAATATTTGATATGCATGTTCTCTGACTCAACGTTCAGGCTTCTTCTCATATACTCATTCCTTATACAACGTGTAACAGAAAGAGTATATGCATCGAGAAATGTGTGAATCTACCCATGAAACTGAACAACTTTCCCTAAGAAACATAGGTCGAAAAACGAAAAATAAATTTTGACCTTGCATACAATATGCATCAGCTGATAGCGCATTTAGTATGGGAAGTCAATTTTTTTTTTCGTATTTCGACCTATGTTCCTTAGGGAAAGTTGTTCAGTTTCATGGGTAGATTCACACATTTCTCGATGCATATACCCTTTCTGTTACACGTTGTATATCTTACTTTATTGTACTGAAACTTACCTTAGCTGTGTAGTAGATGCGATCATGATAGGCACCAGTAATGTAACTACCACCAATCCCGCCACCATACTAGCTAGACGACCCACTACTGAGAACAGTAGCTCGCTCACTGACGACCATCCTGAAAGAAAATGGCACAATTATCATATTTCTGATCTACAAACAGAAAGCTTTTCTTTCTTATCTACAAACATAAGGCTTTTCCTGTCCAAGATCAGGGATTTTTTGTCTACTAACACAAGGCTTTTCTTGTCTACAAACATAAGACCTTTCTTTTCTACAAACATAAGGCTAGTCTATAAACATATGACATTTCTTATCTACAAACATAAGACCTTTTGTTTCTACAAACATAAGGCTAGTCTATAAACTAAGACTTTTCTTATCTACAAACATAAGACCTTTCTTTTCTACAAACATAAGGCTAGTCTATAAACATAAGACTTTTCTTATCTACAAACATAAGACCTTTCTTTTCTACAAACATAAGGCTAGTCTATAAACAAAAGACTTTTCTTATCTACAAACAAGACTTTTCTTGTCTACAAACATAAGGTTTTTCTTGCTACAAACATGTGGTTTTTCATATCTACAAACATAAACATAAGGCTTTTCTTGTCTACAAACATGGTTTTGTGTGTTTATGAAGTGTGAGTTATTAATTACAGTTGTTATTTGATTATGTACACCAGTAAAATTAAACTTACTAGGTCCTACGAGCCACACGAAATATCCAACACTGACTAAGGCGAACAGAGCCACCATGACTTTTCTTATCTACAAACAAGACTTTTCTTGTCTACAAACATAAGGTTTTTCTTGCTACAAACATGTGGTTTTTCACATCTACAAACATAAACATAAGGCTTTTCTTGTCTACAAATATGGTTTTGTGTGTTTATGAAGTGTGAGTTATTAATTACAGTTGTTATTTGATTATGTACACCAGTAAAATTAAACTTACTAGGTCCTACGAGCCACACGAAATATCCAACACTGACTAAGGCGAACAGAGCCACCATAATATCGACGGCGATGGCTGCTCCGTAGGAATACGTTATCATGAACCAGTACAGGTAGTCGTAATAAACTGCTGCTTCAGGTGCGACCTGAAAATTTAAATAAATTGCATTGTATTTTTATAAAGAGGTTTACCGGGTGTAAGGGACAGCATACCAGAAACTGATACGGGTTGCTCAGTTAACGACACTGAAAATTTTCACCAGGAATTTCATTAAGGAAATGAAAAAGAAATTGGTTTTCCATACAAATTTTCTGATCGAGGCGGGCATTTTGTATGAGAAAGTAGAACATTTTTATTTTATGAAAGAATTTCCTTACTATAATCATTACCATTTATATGAAATATCAGAAAAACTTTGATACCGCGTTTTAGAGCCCCGTTGTTTGTTACTAGCGCCATCTATTGGTAGTCTTGAAAACTTTTATGTTACCTGTTTCTCTAGTTCCTCCATGTCAGCAATCTCAGCTACTAAATTGAGTAGCATGTTACCAGCGTTCTGTATGACCCCAGTTTTGACCATATCGGGGTGATCATAGCGAGTGTGGTACACGTGGGACCATTTCACGAACGCTATGTCGAGGCCTGGTAAAGAGACATATCGATTTTTTTAAGATTCAAAGTATATTATAGTTAAGTTATTTTTCCGTCGATACGTCTAGCTAGGAGGAAGTTATCATCATCATCATCATCATAAGATATTTCTAGATAAATGATTCTATTCGGAAAATAATTGAGATGGTCTTGTCTTCTCTTCTGTCACACCTATTCGGTAGTGGGCGCCCTTCTGAAGAATTTTGAGAGTATGTTGACAAAGGGACATTGTGGCAAAAGGGGCCGTTTTGGCAAAGGAACATTCTGATAAAGAGGTTTATTCTGGCAACGGAGTATTCTGATAAAGAAGGGCATTCTGGCAAAGGAGTATTCTGATGAAGAGAGACATTCTGGCAAAGGAGTATTCTGACAATGAAGGACATTCTGGCGAAGGAGTATTCTGATAAAGAGGGACATTCTGGCGAAGGAGTATTCTGACAATGAAGGACATTCAAGCGAAGGAGTTTTCTGATAAAGAGCATTCTGGCAAAGGAGTATTCTGATGAAGAGGGACATTCTAGCGAAGGAGTATTCTGGCAAAGATGGGCATTCTGGACACTTACCGTGGAACCCTCCAAAGTCCCGCCATATCCTGAAGTCAGTATCGGACGGAATGATGCCGCTTTTAAACATGAACTCGCCAACACTCTGCCCGCCGGGTCTGTACACAACGCGGCGGTAGGCACTTAGTAGCCTGGGGTCGGATACCTGAAATATTAAAGTAAAAAATTTAAAACAAATTACAATAGACAAATTCAGCAAGAAAAACCTAACGAAAGAAAGAGACAAATATGCAAGACACAGAAATTTTATATTTTTGCCAATCAGATTTTTGTCGATAAATTCACGATACGCATATCGAAGTAGTTAAAAAACTAGCAAAAGCTATGTTTGTAGATAAGAAAAGTCTTATGTTTATAGACTAGCCTTATGTTTGTAGAAAAGAAAGGTCTTATGTTTGTAGATAAGAAAAGTCTTAGTTTATAGACTAGCCTTATGTTTGTAGAAACAAAAGGTCTTATGTTTGTAGATAAGAAATGTCATATGTTTATAGACTAGCCTTATGTTTGTAGAAAAGAAAGGTCTTATGTTTGTAGACAAGAAAAGCCTTGTGTTAGTAGACAAAAAATCCCTGATCTTGGACAGGAAAAGCCTTATGTTTGTAGATAAGAAAGAAAAGCTTTCTGTTTGTAGATCAGAAATATGATAATTGTGCCATTTTCTTTCAGGATGGTCGTCAGTGAGCGAGCTACTGTTCTCAGTAGTGGGTCGTCTAGCTAGTATGGTGGCGGGATTGGTGGTAGTTACATTACTGGTGCCTATCATGATCGCATCTACTACACAGCTAAGGTAAGTTTCAGTACAATAAAGTAAGATATACAACGTGTAACAGAAAGGGTATATGCATCGAGAAATGTGTGAATCTACCCATGAAACTGAACAACTTTCCCTAAGGAACATAGGTCGAAATACGAAAAAAAAAATTGACTTCCCATACTAAATGCGCTATCAGCTGATGCATATTGTATGCAAGGTCAAAATTTATTTTTCGTTTTTCGACCTATGTTTCTTAGGGAAAGTTGTTCAGTTTCATGGGTAGATTCACACATTTCTCGATGCATATACTCTTTCTGTTACACGTTGTATAAGGAATGAGTATATGAGAAGAAGCCTGAACGTTGAGTCAGAGAACATGCATATCAAATATTATCCGTATCTGAACTTATTTATAAAAAAATATCGTAAATTATAATAACAACATAACAGTGAAAACAGAAATTAAATTACCATCATAAAGCTAGTCTATCTATCTCTCTCTTCGAAACGAAATTTTATATGGAAGTAGTATGGCGGTCCTGTTATCTAACGTCATATAACAGTTCGGATCTGTCTTTTTAACCGACGACTTTAAAGCATTATAACTCTTAAACTAATGAGTATTTTGTGATATTTTTGTGTGTGTAGAAGGGACAAATTTTGGAAGTATGAAAAGAATTAAAAATGTGTGTTTAAGTGACAAGGATGAATGGACGAAGAAATGTATTGATCCTAAAGACGGGATAGCGGCAAACGGATCAATTGGCTAAACTTTAGCCTTTAGCCGCTAAAGATGTGCTAAACTCTGGATGCTACCTGCTAAAACCAAGTAATTTAACTTTCTTTCTGAATAAGATAATTGAAAAAGGGTTTTCTTTTTAGATATTTGTCGGAGGCGTGGGTGGTAGTTCCTCACTACTGGCTTCCGTATGTGATGGCGGCTGTTGGAGCCTCACAAATGTACGACGCGTGGAGGACTAAGAAAGTAAGTTATTTAAAATTATTATAAGTAATTCTTCCATGCTGGACTGGGAGTGATAGAAAAACATAGAATGTGCCAGCTGCATCTCCTCCCGGGCATGCTGTAAAAAACAGCTAAGGGATATGAGGGTTTCAGTATTGTAATTTAGGCGATGGGCTGACAACCTGTCACTATAGCAATATACCTACATAATCATCTGTAATAAATAACCCTCAAAACTTGTCAGACGTGGAGTCGTTTTAGTCGTTTGGGTCGTTTTAGCTCTGCCTACCCCATTAGGGATAAGGGCGTGATTTTATGTATGTATGTATGTAATTTATAATCCTTTAGAAAGAAATCTTGAATTATGTAAAAAATCGTATTATCATACTTCGGCTGTCTGTCTATTATT
>JARACY010003052.1:0-36451 GCA_029255725.1 Scrobipalpa atriplicella | reverse complement strand
ACGGGCAATCATGACGTGAGTTACTATATAGATGTATTTTTTTTTTCTGTTTAATTATTTTCAGTACCTACTTTAAATTCTGTTTTTTACAGCAAACCTGCATAAAGTGAAAATATGCTAAATGCAATGCAACATACAAAAAAAACAAAGGCTTCTTAATGTTTAATTGACAATTATTTAAATTCGTAGTTCACAAAAGCAGCACGCAAAATGTTTAAACGAAAAGTTCCAGCATAAAAGTGGAGAAATTATTAAAAAGGAAAAGCGCAACGCTCAACGCTGCTCAACATCCTTTCTTTTAGTTTTATTAGACAGGAAGTCCTCATTGCTTGCTCTTTCTCCTTATTTCAAACAATAAAGAAAAGAAAATTGGACAAATTATCTTGAACTTTTAGTTTTACGCATATAAAAATAAGTTTTAACTAACCATTCATAAAAATTACAAAGCAATGAAGATATTCGGTGATACAAGTTTTATATTCAGAATATTTTTTAGCTGAAACTTGTTAACTTCCGCCTATGTAATAAATTCAATGCGACATACAATAAACTTTAAAATAAAATTTTGTTCAGCTAGATTCAGTTAGTGTGAAATGCGGGGGTTTCGGAGCAAAATTTTGAAATAGCTACGAGCGCTACGCCGTAGCGGTTTTGGAGCAACATTACGCTACGCCGTAGCATCTTGTAGCACAGCCGTAGCAATTAACGTGTTGTGAAAAGAATGAGAAAAATCAGATAATGTGCTACGACATGTGAAGAAAGGAAGAAAGCCGTGAGACTGCTATAGCCTGGCGCCATGCCAGCACGTCGTCTACTGACTTTGGAAGTTTCCAACTATTCGCCTATCGATTCCGAACTTTGCTCTTGTATGACAAAAATACGATGAAAAGTTTTGTGCTACGTTAAGGGTGGTTAAGGTAAGAAAAATATAATATGAGTTGCCTGTAATTTTTTGAAAAAATATGTGGTAGCTAGACCAAAATATAATATCGAGATATATAATTTAGAGCAGACAAAGAGGCTTGTGTGTGTCTTCAAAACCAAAACCAACGCAGTAATATCAATTTCCTAAATCAAATTGTAACTGAAACTACTCAGTGTCCCAACTTCAAGGAAAACTCTAATACTTTTGCTCCACTTCCAACTTGGAGTGAAGGCATCAATCAAAACTCAGACGGAGGAAATCATATCCGTTAGCTTCAATTACTTTCCCTCCCAAATCTGTAAGGGTTGCATAGATAACCACGTACCTACAAAGCTTTTACGTATCATTGCGTAGTTTTCTTGTCTGCCTAGGTTGGGATTGCGGTGTCGAAACGTCAGTGTAAGCTTACCTTGCAGTATTGGGGAGAGCAGGCGACAAATAGAGATTTGCTCTGCGACCCCTCGTGTCGTTCGCTAGGGAATTCGAAAATATTGGAAATGATTTGGGTAACTATGTTATCGTTTGTTCTAATGCCAGTTTGATGAGTGGTTTATTAGTACCCTAAAATAAACCTCTATAGATAGCTTGTTTACCACAAGAAAACCATACAGAAACTTAAATTAATCATTTCTTGTCTGCCAACTACTCTAGAACTCTACAAAAACAGTTCAAAGCAGAAACTTTAATTGAAATCTGCTTGAGGTTGGCAACACAAGCAGAGCCCGTATTTGAGAAACTTATTACCGCACTGACCTCGCTTAGCTTTGACCTAACTTAGACTGCAGATGCAGATCTTGTGTGTATCTTTACTAGACACCACTTCGAATGTAACTTGCTAAGTATATGACTTCTGTAGCTATTTATTCCTAGAAGCTGAGATATTTCGTATCAGAGACAGAAAAGTATTAAGTATGTATAAAAATCAGCCGAGGCATGTTGCTGAAAATGTAGCATGTACGATTTTTACAAGAATATTAAGGATATGATAATAAGGACGACGAAACTTGCAATGGATTTATAATTAGTTTTTTTTTTTAGTTATTATTGTGTAAAATCAGCTGACTGATTGACGAAAATTAATCCTAGCCAAGCTATTATTTTACTATAGAAAGAAAACCTATCGCCTCGTAGGCGCAAAACTTATCCACATTCATCTTCTGGCTGTCTGATAAAAACTGGCACTTCTTAGTAAGAGGGTCATCCACAGGGAATACAACTTAGAAATTTCAGGCTGACCGCTTTCAGGGTTATTTTAAGACCTTGGGCCCTGAGATAAGGGTCGAACCCAGACAATGTCATTGTTTCCCGCAGGATGCTCTAGAAATAGGAATTCGTGGTAAACTTTTGGGTATCACTTAGGTATATTATGAATGAAGAAAGGGTAATTTCTAAAATAATGTAATACTCTACGTAACTCCAGTTTTTACCAAAGAAATGGTATGCTTTTAAATATTTATGTAATTGAACTGGTAGTATTACTGAGAAACTAATAATGACTGAGAAACTAACTAGTAATAACTGAGAAACTCGCTGATAATCATCTATCTTTAGAAGCCAATAAACAAAATCATAAATTGTTATAGGTGCGGGTAATAGCGTGTAAGATTAAGAGGATTATTATTTCCCGGCCTACAACATATTTCCCTGCGTTATTAGAAATCCTCTCCCATTATAACATCCCCTAATTTATATTAGTTTAGTTACAAGTGCGTGGGTAAAAGCTTGCTTCAGGCTGAAGTGGTGTTGGATTTACTAGTGTAATTCGTCTTAATCTTCAAGTTTTCATCCTTGAGAAAGCTTAGAATTGTAGGCACTTCATTCTTATTTAGAAGTTCTGGTTAATATTTATACGTTTAGGACTAGGAAAACTCTACATCTCACTATTTTACTTACTTTATTTAAAATACGTTAGTAATGCAGTAGTTTAACGTGCGTAATTTTTACGTTCTGTTATTGTATTCAAGAATGCAAATTAGAGTGATCTGTAGTAAAATCTGCAAATCAATTATTATTATTATTAGTCACTTAGGTAGGCCAGCCCGGAGGTACCTATATTAAATTACGCTTTCACGAAAAATATGGCTAAAAATATTGTGGATTTCATTCATCATTTAAAAAAAAATGCACATTTAGATTTTAATAATCGAGTTAAAAGTATATAAGTTATTGATTTGAGTAGTCAATATTTACTTAAATGTGACGTCATAACTCACAATTTTTCATACAAAAAAGCGTTTTTGACATTTCATAAAAAGTTGCTGATTTGACTAGTTGGAAAGTAGCCAATTGCGCTTTGTAGCACCAGGGTCGAGACAAACTACAGTTACAGTTATTATAGCTTATTGTTCATCGATACATACGAAAATAGAGCGTATAAATCTAAAAATCCTTACGTCAATATTTACGTCGTCATTACTTACCCTAAATGCATTGAACCGGAATTCCTTTAATTTTTTATTGTAACGAGGGCGGCGGGTTACCCAATAACTCCCCTATAATCGAGCTCGTCCAATTAGTAAAGGTAATCGAGTCGTTGTGACCCATTTAAACGGATTTTACTCCACATTTTTAAGCCATATTTTCGTGAAAGCGTAATTTAATATAGGTACCTCCGGGCTGGCCTACCTAAGTGACTAATAATAATAATAATTGATTTGCAGATTTTACTACAGATCACTCTAATTTGCATTCTTAATACAAATAACAGAACGTAAAAATTACGCACGTTAAACTACTGCATTACTAACGTATTTTAAATAAAGTAAGTAAAATAGTGAGATGTAGAGTTTTTCCTAGTCCTAAACGTATAAATATTAACCAGAACTTCTAAATAAGAATGAAGTGCCTACAATTCTAAGCTTTCTCAAGGATGAAAACTTGAAGATTAAGACGAATTACACTAGTAAATCCAACACACACTTCAGCCTGAAGCAAGCTTTTACCCACGCACTTGTAACTAAACTAATATAAATTAGGGGATGTTATAATGGGAGAGGATTTCTAATAACGCAGGGAAATATGTTGTAGGCCGGGAAATAATAATCCTCTTAATCTTACACGCTATTACCGCACCTATAACAATTTATGATTTTGTTTATTGGCTTCTAAAGATAGATGATTATCAGCGAGTTTCTCAGTTATTACTAGTTAGTTTCTCAGTCATTATTAGTTTTCTCAGTAATACTACCAGTTCAATTACATAAATATTTAAAAGCATACCATTTCTTTGGTAAAAACTGGAGTTACGTAGAGTATTACATTATTTTAAGAAATTACCCTTTCTTCATTCATAATATACCTAAGTGATACCCAAAAGTTTACCACGAATTCTATTTCTAGAGCATCCTGCGGGAAACAATGACATTGTCTGGGTCGACCCTTATCTCAGGGCCAAGGTCTTAAAATAACCCTGAAAGCGGTCAGCCTGAAATTCTAGTTGTATTCCCTGTGGATGACCCTCTTACTAAGAAGTGCCAGTTTTTATCAGACAGCCAGAAGATGAATGTGGATAAGTTTTGCGCCTACGAGGCGATGAGGTTTTCTTTCTATAGTAAAATAATAGCTTGGCTAGGATTAATTTTCGTCAATCAGTCAGCTGATTTTACCAATAATAACTAAAAAAAAAAACTAATTATAAATCCCATTGCAAGTTTCGTCGGTCCTTATTAATCATATCCTTAATATTCTTGTAAAAATCGTACATGCTACATTTTTCAGCAACATGCCTCGGCTGATTTTTATACATACTTAATACTTTTCTGTCTCTGATACGAAATATCTCAGCTTCTAGGAATAAATAGCTACAGAAGTCATATACTTAGCAAGTTACATTCGAAGTGGTGTCTAGTAAAGATACACACAAGATCTGCATCTGCAGTCTAAGTTAGGTCAAAGCTAAGCGAGGTCAGTGCGGTAATAAGTTTCTCAAATACGGGCTCTGCTTGTGTTGCCAACCTCAAGCAGATTTCAATTAAAGTTTCTGCTTTGAACTGTTTTTGTAGAGTTCTAGAGTAGTTGGCAGACAAGAAATGATTAATTTAAGTTTCTGTATGGTTTCTTGTGGTAACAAGCTATCTATAGAGGTTTATTTTAGGGTACTAATAAACCACTCATCAAACTGGCATTAGAACAAACGATAACATAGTTACCCAAATCATTTCCAATATTTTCGAATTCCCTAGCGAACGACACGAGGGGTCGCAGAGCAAATCTCTATTTGTCGCCTGCTCTCCCCAATACTGCAAGGTAAGCTTACACTGACGTTTCGACACCGCAATCCCAACCTAGGCAGACAAGAAACTACGCAATGATACGTAAAAGTTTGTAGGTACGTGGTTATCTATGCAACCCTTACAGATTTGGGAGGGAAAGTAATTGAAGCTAACGGATATGATTTCCTCCGTCTGAGTTTTGATTGATGCCTTCACTCCAAGTTGGAAGTGGAGCAAAGTATTAGAGTTTTCCTTGAAGTTGGACACTGAGTAGTTTCAGTTACAATTTGATTTAGGAAATTGATATTACTGCGTTGGTTTTGGTTTTGAAGACACACACAAGCCTCTTTGTCTGCTCTAAATTATATATCTCGATATTATATTTTGGTCTAGCTACCACATATTTTTTCAAAAAATTACAGGCAACTCATATTATATTTTTCTTACCTTAACCACCCTTAACGTAGCACAAAACTTTTCATCGTATTTTTGTCATACAAGAGCAAAGTTCGGAATCGATAGGCGAATAGTTGGAAACTTCCAAAGTCAGTAGACGACGTGCTGGCATGGCGCCAGGCTATAGCAGTCTCACGGCTTTCTTCCTTTCTTCACATGTCGTAGCACATTATCTGATTTTTCTCATTCTTTTCACAACACGTTAATTGCTACGGCTGTGCTACAAGATGCTACGGCGTAGCGTAATGTTGCTCCAAAACCGCTACGGCGTAGCGCTCGTAGCTATTTCAAAATTTTGCTCCGAAACCCCGCATTTCACACTAACTGAATCTAGCTGAACAAAATTTTATTTTAAAGTTTATTGTATGTCGCATTGAATTTATTACATAGGCGGAAGTTAACAAGTTTCAGCTAAAAAATATTCTGAATATAAAACTTGTATCACCGAATATCTTCATTGCTTTGTAATTTTTATGAATGGTTAGTTAAAACTTATTTTTATATGCGTAAAACTAAAAGTTCAAGATAATTTGTCCAATTTTCTTTTCTTTATTGTTTGAAATAAGGAGAAAGAGCAAGCAATGAGGACTTCCTGTCTAATAAAACTAAAAGAAAGGATGTTGAGCAGCGTTGAGCGTTGCGCTTTTCCTTTTTAATAATTTCTCCACTTTTATGCTGGAACTTTTCGTTTAACATTTTGCGTGCTGCTTTTGTGAACTACGAATTTAAATAATTGTCAATTAAACATTAAGAAGCCTTTGTTTTTTTTGTATGTTGCATTTCATTTAGCATATTTTCACTTTATGCAGGTTTGCTGTAAAAAACAGAATTTAAAGTAGGTACTGAAAATAATTAAACAGAAAAAAAAAATACATCTATATAGTAACTCACGTCATGATTGCCCGTTATTATGATTTATGTATGACCCATGATAACCAGTCATTTTACAAAACCAGATTCACTTCGGGTTAATATATTATAATCTTCTTTTGATTTTTTCGATATTATTTGCCTGGAAGTGACAAGGCCAGTTTTCAGTATTGCGTCCTATATTAAACTTATCACAAAATAAGCCATCTGTACAACCGGAGATTCGATGTGATGTACTTACCATCTACTTTTACGAAGCCAGCTAGAAGACTTAATATAAAATTTTATTAAAAACTTTGTAAGCGTGCTGCCTTTGAGTGAAAGGTAATTTAAGAGGATAAAATATAAGTTTAAGGGCTAAAGCGTACAAAGGACTAGACAGAATTTTTCATATTCCCAGGCGTTATGAAGGACGTACAACCGACAACCGTGTCTAGATCAGGAGAGCTCTTTCGAGTCTAGTTTTATAATAGATGCTTGTTATAATTCCAGATATTTTAATTTTATTGCGATAACTAATAAGCTAATGCTACATAGAAGTTAGAAGAAAGGTACTTAGCAATTATTTTCAGAAGAATTCGAGAAGAAAAGACGAAACTTTTATATTTTTACGTAGGAATAATATGAAAACACATATTTCATTAAGAAATAAAAACTTTTATTATTATCAGTTCAAATATCGTATTTACATTCTTTTAAACGAATAAAAGCACATTGTTTATACATTGAAATAATAAAAAAAATAGTAATTAAAACCAATAGCAGGACATTTCGTGATACGTAAAATAATAAAATGAAAATTATTGATTATGTAACCTATGATATTTAATTAATTAATTAAAATAATATAAAATAAATCTCATCTACACAGCGGTGTACTTCGGAACTGATACAGGGTGATGGCAACTCGTAGGACTGTCAATTAAAAAGAAACCGTAACAACTAGTCAATTAATACCTATTTACACAGTTCGTTCCTCCGTACCCTATGTAGTGACAGCGACATTGATTTCAGTTCTTCATTATACAAATGCAAATTATCATATAGTAGTTTTATCTCGCGACTGCCGCTTAGCTATACTTGTATTGTGTGTGTTTTACCTACACGTACATTGACTTGTTGTGAGTGAGTTCGGCATGGAAAACCTTTAGGGTACTATTTGGAAGCGAGCTGCCAACTGCAACTGCCGACTGCACGTGCAGCGACTGCAGGCAGTCGGCCGCAGCTGCACTACTGGCTTGTATGTATTTGTATGAGAATAAATTCGAGCAAAGCTGCAGCTGCACGTGCAGCGACTGCAGGCAGTCGGCCGCAGCTGCACTACTGGTTTGTATGTATTTGTATGAGAATAAATTCGAACGACGCTGCAGCTGTACGTGCAGTCGGCAGTTGCAGTCGGCAGCTCGCTTCCAAATAGTACCTTTACGCACACGTTATCTGAACACACAACCACAAGTATGGCGAGTGGCAGTCGTGAGATAAAGCAACTAATACCACGCGACTCTCAGCTACGGGACACTTATACATACTCACATTTCTCTTATTTTAAAGCTTATTCCTAGTCCAGACAGAACGCATTCTCGCGGGATCACAAGATGTTACCAAAATATTCTGTACTTACTTATTTCAAATTGCGAGTGCGTTCTCATAATAACAAACAATTTTCTTCTTTGATATCATGAACTCTTCAATAGAATATTTTTAATCAACTTGTATTGTATAGTCTCGTATATTTATCGCGCGAAATTGGTCCTATATCTGAACAAAATCTTAAGGATCAACTCATACTCTTTCTTTTTCCGATTTACCGACATCATAAAACATCGCTCCGCGATCTCAATCACTTTACCATTTGAGTTAATCTTAAGTCACAATTCATTGCATATTATAATCATATTCTTTATCGCAGTCGAGAACCGCGTGGTAATCTATCCTCGATCTCCACATAAATGCTAACTATCATTTATACAACTTACGCGCGGTGCCTCACTCAACGGGTGATTTCAACGACCGAAAAGCGGACGTCAAGTCGAATTTTAAAATGGCGCCCGTCACAAAATGGCGTCTGTATATTTAAACCGTGGTGCACGTCACGTAGTATTGATGAACAGTTGGTCCTTCTTGATCAGTAATTAGCTAATATTGAACGAAGACAGCGTACATACGTCACTGATGCACACGGCTTATATTAGGTACAACGTCAAACTAGACAATTTTGAAAATAGGTAACCGAATACTTATTACCAGAGCTATAAGAATTAGAAGTGCTCCACGGCACTTCTACTTCTTAAAGCTCTGGTAAAGAGTAAAGTATAATAGTTTTTAAGTGTTGTTTAAGTGTGTTACGATAAACAAAGTTACCTGTAAAATTCGACTTGATGCATCTTTTCAGCGTCGCAATATTCAACTCTCCTTAAACGTAAACATATTTATCTCTAGTTAAAAATCAACAACTCATGTACAGAGAAAATATTGCGTTCGACGTTCTATACAAATTACCTACGTACTATTTTGGTGTTCGGAACCGAATTATTTTACTCGATACTAAAACCGCGTAGGGGTGACACCTGTTTTTGTGACTTATGGTAGTTTTTTTTTTAATACTGTAAGAATCGGATAGATAGATGATATTGAAACAGACAAAACTCAAGGGAGGAGTATTAAAATTATCAAACTTTAGTCTTAATTAGACAAGTATTTAAGCTACTTAAGCATTCTAGACTGCGAAACAGTTAAAGAGAAAATTGATGGCTGAGGTTTTTTAAGTCCATAAAAATTCTAATTAAACAAAGTTAATCTGCATAATCACTTCGACCAGACTTCGGCTAGCCGCGACGCGCCGCGCGGCAAAAAACAAATCCGTTTTCCTAGACTAGACAGCCCTGAAAAAGTTGGATAAAATTTTCTTTTTCTCATTTCTTTTCAATTTACCACCTGCCAGCATTTGTGCGGGCAGACTGCGGACAGCCGCGGCCGAAGCTTTTTAATTTTCGAACTAGAAGAGGAATAACACGACCAAACGCAAAGGTTAGTTGGATCCGGGCAGATATAACTCGCAACTGCGACTTCTTATTTCGTTCACGTATGCCGTCTGTAAACCGACGCGTGTCTGTGGAGGATATGGAGCTGTATGAAAGCTGTTAGTAGTGCTTGCACGAAGCTTGATTTCGCTGGATTTTTTGGGAAATAGCTTTTAGTTTTTATTCCGGAGGCATGTGTGTTATTTGACCCAGTTCATTCGCCTTTCGAGTTCAGTGAGCTAGGAAATAGAATTAAACTGAAGTGAATTTTAAATCTTTTTGCTTACCGTAGGTACTACATATATTTTTTATTTCCGATTCATAGTTTTTTTGTTTATTTTTACCAAGTATCACCCCATACACGGCGAATGGGTCCTAAGGATCGGTATAAGCTACGCTATAAGGTTCTACGCTTAGGGTATTACACACATATTCAAGATTTTTCTATATTCAGACGCCCTAAGTTTTCGATAGGCTGAGAAATGTGTATTTCCAAATATGTGTGTATGACCCTGACTATTGCCGGCACATGACAACTCGACTCCTGCTTCTACAAATAGTGGCAGTGCGTTTTTGTTGCGATTTACTTTCGCAGTATGAATACATACATTGTTTTTTGCCGTCAATCACAGCTGTTGCATTTTCGGATTTTTAGATATTCTCTTTACAATTTTACCATGATGGTTATATTTCGGCTTTGATGTTGTATCTCTCTGTATAGCATCAAAACAAAGATATAACATCGATATATTAACCGCCTGAGTGGTACTGGGTCAAAATGTCACCCAAATCTTCTCACTAAATTTTAAACATTCGTTTAAAGGTCTTATTTACGAAACGAGTAGCAAAATTTTCAGCAGAGATTGTTTTTTAACGTCTGCCAAGAGTGGCGAATATACCCCATAGAATGGTGGCCTATGTTCAGCTGTTAATGTTAATTTTAGGATTATATATCAGCAGCAAAGAACAATGTCTTTATTTAAGGCAAAGGCGCTCAGTTCGTTAAAAGTTAGTGCCGTAATAATATTATTGGCAACTCCCGTCAAAGCGCACTTAACGAAGCTACCTCGACTTTCACGCGAACTACGACTTTATTGCTATGAAATAAAGACCATTTTAAACTTGCACAACCCCAAATTGCTTTTAGACTAGCCTAATCTTAAGTTGATTGCAAGTGTAAACTGATCAGATGCGATTCAGCGATCGTCTTGCTTCGAAAAACCAGTAAATACTTTTCAATTATTTATTTAAACAAGCATCTATCAAACTGTTGGCACAAATTGGTGTTAACGTTATCATAGGACTAACTATTTAAATATCTCAAATCACAGATACTTTTTGAAATGTCTACAATAGGCAAGACGACACCGGAACCGCACTACGATACTACAATTACGTATTAATAATAATTCAAGTTGCCATGGCGCCGGGCCGCTACGATACATTGCACTCCTAAGCTTACATCGTGAGGGACCACTAAAAATTTGACTAAACCGGTAAATTTACTAGTCTTTAGGCTAGACGGAGACACCCTACTTCTACGCTCCTCGCACAGAAAGATTTCAGTAAAGTATTTTTTACAAATCGTTTTTTCCTATCACGTTACAATTTACATTAGGACGGTCCCGCACTTCATAAATTTGAGATCTGTCGTGACATTTGAATAAATTTTGGTAGTTATTAGATCAATTCGCGTCGTATCGTATATCACTGAATGCAGTCCATCGCTCGCTGTGAGAAGACGGAGCACGTAAGCTACTGCTAAAATGCGAAGAGATCGCACTCCGCCAAATAACTTCAGCCGTTCTAACAATGCGTTCAGACGGGCTGTCAAAACAAGGACCATGGGCACTTGAAGGGTGTTTGGAGTTTTTGATACCACGGACGTTTCAGTGGATAATAAAAAAATAAGCAAAATAGGCGCAAATAGACGTCGAGTTGCGGAAACCAGCCCGTTTTACCAATACCAATACCAATTCAGTGGATAATCAGTATCGTCAACGTTGTTTCATGTCGGTGGTCAAAATGCGCAAAAACGAGACTGATTGGCACCCAAAATATCAAGCTCATCTTGTCATCTGAAGCAAACGTCAAGAACGCATTCTTAGATCGGCGGAACTGTAGCGCCTAGCGTCGCAAATTGAGCACCGTGGCAGGAATGTGTGCATAAGATTTAGATAAACGACAAGATATATTACTGAAGACCCCTACTATCAGCCTATATCTATTAATCATAGTGATTTATTAACTGCATTGCGATACGTAACGAAGATCGAGCTCATAGTAGGGGCATGTGATAATCCGTATATCTTTCATAAGACTGCATTAGATTTCATCGACGATTATTCCTTAGTAAATATAAATAAACATCTTCAAAATTTTTACCAAAATTATGAGCATATATCCAGCATAAAAATCTTTTAAAATAACACGCCATACTCTTCTCAATTATAGATATAAATGGCACACTGCTCTGTTACTATATTTATATTTATAATTCGTTTACTCGGTACCTATCAGTTCACCTTGTGTCCATAGAATAGAATAATTGAATTACATGGATGGATATCATCTGAAGCTTATAAGCGTTAAGTCGAAGCGATCGACGGATGGACAAATAACACGCGGGTGGAACGAAACAACGCGCTCACTCGAAAAATGTACCATTCGCTAAAATGTACCCATGCGAAAAACGTACCTTTCGCAAAATGTACCACTCACAAAACTCTCCAGACTTTCCGATCCGATCCATCCTATCCTTTCAGATGAAATCGGACCTATGTGTAGCGTAATCGGACATCCGAACACGCATACATTTTCCGAGGATCAGAAGGTCTGAAGTGGACTTTCTGACTGATTTCGTAACTTTTTTTTAGTTTGGACTAAAATTCAGCCTTAAATTGAGCCTAAAGCTGTAAACCTTTGCAAATGTTACATTTTGCATAGACTACATTTCGCGAATGCTACGTTTAGTGACAGAACGAAACAAGACTGTCCGGCATTCGATGCCCGGATTAAAAAGAAACTATTCGCGGAAACTATCACGAAATTTTGGTCCACCAAAAACGAGTCAACCAGATTCCGACTGTTAAATTCATTAAAACTATAGGAATCGAAACGTACTAACTAACGAACACAGACTGAATAGCCACGAGATTAATAAACGCTAATTTGTAATTTTTTTTATTACAGCGATTTTTCATTCGTCAAAGAAATTTTAAGGGGCTTGTTTAGACCATGAAACTGAACAACTTTCTCTAGGGTATATAGGTTGAAAGGTGCAAAAGAAATGATCCCATACAAAAGGCGTCAGCTGTTAGTATTGATTTAGTATGTATTCACTAGATACAAGATGCCGAACAAAAAATGTACCCCCAGACATGTGACATTTGACAGTTGTGAAGGCCAACTTTTTAATCTATGATTGTCATATACCAAATCACATAAGATGCTCCGGCCAGATTCACATTGCCCTTAATTTAATTAACTAAATTCATCTCGGACTATTCTGCCCCTGTTAAACATAATGACGTCGGCAGCCTTCACCAACCTACGAACATTCGCTTTCAAGAAAACTCGAGTATAAATACTGAAAGAAACTTAATTTATTTTTGAAACTGAACTTTTATCGAAAATTAGAACGCAAAATAAAACATAATAAAATTAGTTTCAGGAATCAATCATTATCGCGTTCAGTACATATACTCGTGTTCCACTTGTGTTCCAGTAAACTGCTACACTGTGTTCCACTGTACTGCAATACTGTGTTTCACTGTGCTGGAACACTGTGTTTCACTGCACTGCAACACTGTGTTCCATTGTAGTGCAACACAGGTGACTTGTTCGTGAATGTTCGTGTTAGTTCGGGCTGTGAGCGAACACGAGCGGGCGACCACATCTACTAGCTCACTCTCACTTGGACGCGTGGTGGGATTCCTGGTGTAAGCTCACGCCTTCCACCGTGAAGATTGACACTTCTGTAACAATAGAAAAAGATCACTTGTAACGACAATACAATACATTATTATCAGCTCATATTCATATACGTCCCCGCTGAGGGGCACGAGCCTACCCTAAATAAGCGATCGGATAAAATACGGATTGGTCTACTTGACACACAACCTTTGAATTTCTTCGTAGGTGTGTGCACTGAACTACTATTATACTAGCGTTAATGGAATAGCCACCACGAACATACGACATGTCCCCAAAATTCAATAAGGCGTGGTGCGATGTTATAAAATATTTGTAGTAACCTTTCTATAGTAGGTACCAACAAATAAAGGTCAGTTTAAGCGTTATATTATGTCACCCCCCGTCTTGAATCTCGATTTGCACAGGTTTGCAAATCCAACTTTTTTTAAGGTATGTATTTATTTATTTTAATGATTGAAGACATTTTATTGTCCTTTATTTCTACCATGGACTAACTACTCTAGAGGACTGCTAACCGCCATACTAGAGAGCGTACCTCGATACTCGATAAAAAGGTCGAAATGCGAGCAAACCTAGATGGCGCTGGTATATTGATCGAAGAGTCCGTTGTTAATATAGGTCATAAAATTTTAAAAAATCAATAACAACTTGAACCAAATTATCTTTTATTTTTTTAAAAGTAGAAATACACAATAACAAATGCTGTTTAAAACATCTGAATTAAAATACATATTCAGTTTACATAATATTTCGCTAATGTCAATAGATGGCACTGCTAAGTAGCGGTGTACGCAGTTTATAAGGGAGGTTGGAGTCTGTAACTTTCTCTTGAAGGAGAAGGGTATCTTAGACTCTACATGTCTCAATATTAGACTCTCCCTTATATAATTTATCAATAATTTACGTGACATTGGCAGAATTGTGACTACACAAAAGCCATTAATTAAGAATTGAATTATAAGGGAGGTTATAAGTCCTCTTTGTTTTATTCGTCCATGTTTCTACTATAGATCTTTTAATACCCAATACCCACGCGGTATCTACACATTTCTTCTAGTCTAAGGCTAAAACCATCACACTGTGTTTTATGGTCACTCCACTCCCGTTGCTTTGATCTTGCCAAGCATTTGCGTGTTCCGAAACTCCACTTATAACTCCGGCTTGTCAAAGTTCAGCAGAAGGATGTTTATAACTATTAAGCTCACTGAGTTCGTCTCACTTGTTGTTGTGTTGAATAGAGATTTATCCAGTTGCTGATAAACTGATGCTCAAGATTCACTCTGTTGGCTTTGACTTAAAGTTCTTTTAATAGTTATGTTGCGTCTTAAAAAGCTCCCACACAAGTCTATTTATAAATTGTGTATTGTTTTCTGCTTTTTACTTCATTCTACTCATATAAAACTACAAGCTGTACATAAGTACAAAATTAATCGTTTATCTGCACTGTAAGAAAGCTGTTTAAAAGTAAATAGTCCTAGTATTTACTGAACTCTGTGCACTTTAGTTGCCAAAGCTAAACTCGGAGGGGATTCAAGTAGGAACGGCTCAAAGCGCTCTGTAGTAAGACTCCAGTTAATCTCTTTACTTAGGGTTCGACTCAGATATGGAAGGGTTCCAGGATCGATTGTAGGGGAAGCTATTGCGGTAAAGTAGCTTTAAATGACTTTGTCGTCTGTTTCTGAACTTTGTTTCTGAGCATTAGCGGTGAAATTACAATGATGATAATAAATTAGTAATGTACGGCCTTGCTAAATTTAAAAAGTTGTTAGAAGTGGCGAAAGGGATTGTGCAAAGGGAATGCTCTGCCCATTTGTAATAAACTACCAGACAATTGAATAATAAACTTATTTTATCAGTAAGAGTAGGAGACGATTAGTCGTATAGTATTTTTTATCTCACGACTGCCACTTTGCCGTACCTACTTGTGAGTGTAAATGTACCTACACGCATATCAGTCTCAGTGTGCGTGAGTTCGGCTTAGTAAATCTGTAGTTACGCACACAAAGGCGCGTACGTACAGACACGAACAACCAGTATGGCCGAGCGGGAGTCGTAAGATAAATATACTATATAGTTTTTTACGATAGCTGTTTTATAAGTAGTGACACAAAACTTGTTTAACTAAAAACTTTACGATATAAAACGTGATGATAACGGTAGGATAAACTTCTAGAATATGATGGGAAGTTTTCAAGAAGAAATTGTTTGTAGCAACTTAGCAAGGCAGCTGCCAGTCTCTCCAATTCGCGCCCGCCGTCCCTTAGCCGCTGGAAGACAGTCTCCTATAGTTAGTGAAGCAGTGACTTACCATCAGGTAGTTCCCTGAGCCGCGGCGGTAGAGGCGCGAAGTACGAATGGTGCAGCGCTCTATGGGCCGCCAGTCTTCTCGAAGGGTCAGGCTGCAGCAAGGCCGCCGCTAGCCTCTCCGCCTCGCGCCCGCCGTCCCTTAGTCGCGGGAACACGGAGCCCAGAGGCCGCGCAGGGCATGAACCCCATCTTGAGACGTGCGTCCGTAGTCCCGGTAGCCGACTGACGCCCTGCCAGCTCTCTTCTGTTGGTGTGCCTACGACCTGGACGAAATAGTGTAGGTTAGATTGAATTCGGTGTACAGACACATTTTAGTCATAGGTTCGACAAACGCATGAAGGGTTTTCAGAAAATCGATGTTTCGTACACATATCGAGAATTTCAATTGTTGCATTGAAAAAGAAATACATAATTAAATTAAAGAAGTCATTTAAGAAAATGGCCACTACACGCTGGTTTGGAAATTTACTGGACTGCAGTTTAAAGTACCAATTACGGTTTTAACACTACAAAAACCGTAAAACTATACGTAAGATGCAACACGTAACTCCAAACGACCAGTCGCCTACGTGACAGTTCGTCAGATGTCACATAAACATTAATTTACGAGAGCACATAACGTGTTTTGTTGCACAATAACAATGACACACTACTGCACGTATTTAACAATGTGTATCGATGTGTTGGTGTATGATATGATGTGACATCTATTGAATTTCAAGACTGAAATAAAAAGAACTAATATGCTATGCAGACAAAGAACCAAAAATGAAGTTAATGTAACCAAGACTTAGGCAGAAAACCGATTCATAAAATGGAAAAAAAATCAGCATCAACAAACTTTCAATCTTACGATATGCAACATTTGATTGAGAGAAATCCTTCATTGTGCTCACATTTGTAAATAACAGCTTATATCGAATTCCTTAGAATTCTTAACAGTACAAAAAGGAGATATTATCATATTTCAAGCTATGGAGGCATTACAGTAGAATATCTTATAAGCAATAGGTATGTGCGCGAAATATTGCGATAAATTCTGATAAATTCTTCATACAAAAGATTCTAGGAGAAAGGCATTCGTTCTTTGGTCGTGAAATCATGCGAACTATTCGTATGGGTACCGGGCTCATATTATATCGATGACAAAGGCATTTAATCTACTCTAACCCACGGTTTTACTCGCCTTTTAGTGAAATTACATGTGTAGTAAACACAGTTTGTGTGTCACCTTGTTTGTCCGAAAAATCAGGACGATTTGTTATAAAATTGCCTGCCTCAGTGACTATAAATGTAAATGCTTTGGGGCATTCCACGAAAATGTCGCTTACGTGACGCGTTGATTTTAAACTTTTTACTTAAAATGAATATATATATTTTCCAATACTAAAGTCGTCGGTGTATCAGACTGATTTATTTATAGTTAGAGGTGTCAATACAAAATATTGAGGACACATTTTATTCGAAACATAATGGCCTTTTGATAGAGTTTCGTGTGAAGTGATTGATAGATCGAATGTTTTGTGAAATGTTTACGCCTGTTTCCAATGATAAACTGCCAACAATAGCCGTGATTCCTGTATTTAACGCATTTTAAATTGTTTGTATACCGGGATTCCACGAATTTATTTTTATGATTTTATTTCAACTACCATTGCAGACATAATTTTTCGTTATTTGGGAGCTCGGCAGATCCGTTGCGAAGATTTGAATTGAAGTGCTTACGAGTATTCATTGGTTTGATCGTTCTCTACTTTTCCGTTAAGTTCTGGAATAATTCTGGTATGGCGCTAAGTGGGCACCAAATTGTAACGGCCACAACTCACTTTGAAGATTCTCTGATAAGAAATCTTTGTCTTTACGACACCTGCGTAAGGAGTAAAATAAAATGTTCTTGACTAACTCTTAGCTAGATGCGAAAAGCCGTAGATAAGGCTAAATAGCGAAACTTGGGAGAAGCCTATTCCAGCAGTGGGATGACACGGATTTGTGATGATGAACAGCTAGATATAGACCTTAAAAATCTTGTCGTGTTGATCGTGCGTATTCCTGACTCCACACAGCATGCAGTCACTCTCCACGAAGATGCAGCCAACGCTCCACATGTCCAAAGATTTGATGCAATCCTGGTCACGGCACCAAATTGTAACAACCTCATCTCATTTTGAACACCCGTCTTATACGACATCTGCCTGAGAAGATATCTTGCTTCATGTACTACTAAACTGACCTTGAAGATCTTGTCGAGCTGGTCGTGCGTGTCCCTGACCCCGGGGAAGGTGGGCACTCCGCACAGCATCTCCACGAAGATGCAGCCAACGCCCCACATGTCTAAAGATGTGGAGTATTCCGTGCTGCCTAGTAATACGTCTGTGGAAGACAAACAAATATTAGATATTCAAATATTCTCTGAATAAAGAGGTTTAATGGCTTTGCAAAAAGATATCCGAAAGTTCTCTTCTTTGGGTATTAAATATGCTATGGCAAAGATTCTAGAATTTAAAAAATTAAAGACTATATTCAACACCATTGTCTTCTAAATTCTAATAACTCTAGAGCGGTTCTTTCTTTGCTCAATTAATTATGATTTATGATTATAACAAATTATATCCTACGAGAAATATACAATTAATTCCACAATTGGATTAATTTGTTCCAATTAAATTGTTAGCGTAATTCGATTAGGGAACCGAAGTGAGTAATCTGCTATGATGTATTATCTTGATGTCAGGTCTTAAAATAGAATAATCAATGAAACAAAAAATAAAATAAAGTTTTTTTTATGGAATTATTTGGATCCGTGGTAAAATTGGGGAATTAGTTGGACCTATGGCAATAGAGGGCTATTGATGGGAGTCGAGTAGACATTGAACTACTGGCACGAAAAGTTCTCAGTAGTTCAATCATTGAACTGTACCATTGAACTACTGAGAGAGATTTGAGGGAACTGAGGGAATGATGGCATCCGTAATAAAAGTGGGGAATAAGTTGGACCCGTCATAATAGTGGGCAAATTGATTGTGGGAATGATGGCACCCGTGGTAAAAGTGATGTATTGATGGCATCGGTGGTAAAAGTGGGTAGTTGACTTACCTGGTGGCCTGTACCACAGCGTGACCACCTCGTGTGAGTATGTGTGTGAAGGCACGGATTTGGCCCGCGCTAAACCGAAGTCCGCGAGCTTCAGTTCGCCGTGTGAGCTTATTAGTAGGTTCTGTGGTTTCACGTCCCTGCGTACAAATTACATTCATTAACAAAATTATTTATATGAATACAATAATAAACAGTTGTGCAAATAATATCCGCTCCGACATATCGAGGTAAAAATAAACAATATAGTGGTAAAAGCCCGTTCAACATATCAATTTAAATTGAGCAACGGCGAAAATTCAATATTAATCTCGGATGTGTTTCGTTCGTATAATAAAAGAAATGCAAACGAATTAACGAAATGAAAATACTACTCCAATATCGCTCGATCTAGCGAACCCAATTTATTACAGACAAATATTTGATTGGTCTACCGGATAGTCTTTTTATAGGTCTCCACAAAAAGATGAATTTGGAAAAGTAAAACAAAAAATATCGGGGAAAATGAAGCGGGCGTTTTTCTTTGAACCCTTTTCCTGAACAGGACACATTTGTCAATATTATTTCCTACGACGGGATAAGAGCCGATGCGATGATTGATTTTGAAACACAAAGAAAACTGGAATTGAAATGTGGGATTTTCTGAAAGGGTTGATATTATTTTAGTTGTCCTACGCAAACTGCGTGTTTGTACAATGATGAACTTATATGATAGCAAATAACCCTTGAGATAATATTTCTATCTATACCGGGCTTAACGCAAACTGATAGGGGGTTGCTCACTGCTCAGTCAAACCATAGGTCAAACTGAACTTTTACCAGGAAATTATTTCAGATGATGAAAAAAAAAACGTATAAATTGTCTGACCATTAGGTGATCATTTTGTTAGGGAAAGTCCAAAATTATTTTCATTTCGCATTTCCGCAGCATGAAACTTTTCTTCATCCATCGTTTTCATGGTCCAACACTCTGATCAATACATGTCGACAAGTCTTATGATGCTCTTATAAAAAATGTGTATATGAAGACGTGCTGCTAATGTAGGCATGTTGAAGACCTGCATTCAGCATTGGTTCTTCAACCCGTAATCACCCAACGCTGAGGTCTCTTCCGATTCCCTCCACTGTTGGAAAGACAGTGTTTTCGACATCCAGTCTTTCACAGCAACTTTGACTATGTTGTCGGACTATATAGTATTTTTTTCTCACGACTGCCGCCCGGCCATACTTGTGGTTGCGCGTACACACACGCGCCCTTGTGTGCGTAACTAAATGTTTACTATGGCGAACTCACGCACACTAAGGCCTGTAGGTTTTAACACCCACAAATATGGCAAAGCGGCAGTCGTGAGATAAAACAACTGCACTATGTTGACTATATCTCATTTACCTGTGTAAAACTCTTCTCCGATGGCAATATGACAGTCCCCTCAGCAATTGAAACATGAACAGTCTAACGTTGTGATGATTAAGGCCTCCTGGGTGCCTCTCCATGTATTGTGATAGGTCCGTGTCCTAAACAAACAGAGAAACAGATCATTATAAACGGGCCCTAAGTAAAGAATAATAATTTATGATTATGAGAAAATTACATTTAGCTGTAATTAAATGACCTAGAATAAAGCAAATTAAAATACTGCAGATTAAAATATTATTAGGTGCACTTATTTAAATCGCGGTGAAACGCGTCCCTTCCTCCTTTTGCAGTCTGATCTCTAGCGCTACCACTTGCAGGTACAAACTCACCACAAACTCGAACACGAAGGTTAAGGTCTCGCGTGTATGCACGATGTCGTGTAGTGTGACGATGTTGGCATGCTTCAACTCCTTCAGTAGCGACGCCTCCCGTATCGCGGTGAAAGGCGCCCCTTCCTCCTCTTGCAGTCTGATCTCTAGCGCTACCACTTGCAGGTACAAACTCACCACAAACTCGAACACGAAGGTTAAGGTCTCGCGTGTATGCACGATGTCGTGTAGTGTGACGATGTTGGCGTGCTTCAACTCCTTCAGTAGCGACGCCTCCCGTATCGCGGTGAAAGGCGCTCCTTCCTCTTCTTGCAGTCTGATCTCTTTTAGCGCTACCACTTGCTGCGTTAAACTGTGGACAATTTACCTGCTATTAGACAATTGACTTTACAGTATAACGGTGGAATAAGATATTTCGAAATTACTCCCATCATATTTAAGGCATTGCTCTATAATATTAGTTTATATTTAAAATAAGGCAGAACTTTATTTCGACCGTGTATTTTAAACACTCATGGCGTAATCAACTTCCGAAGTCAGTTAACATAAACACTTCAATAATTAGTTTAACAGTTACTGATTCAAGATTCAATTCGCTCACTGAAACAAACTTTGTAAACAGATTATAAAGAAAGCGCCGTCTGTCTTAGCCCCGGTATCTGAGCGGAAGGCAATAAAACAAAACTACTGAGGCAGAAGGAAGCGTTGCCAGCTGTAGAGCGGAACCGAAGACGGCGTGTTATCCTGTCGCTATCGACCTAATGGAACACCCTTTACAGGAGTTTACAAGCTTCTAGAGATTTGTTCAAACACCGACTGCAGTTGTATTCTATAGAGCTCGCTAGAGCTGCATAGTATCTATGGAACGCAATCCAAGAGAATTGCAATTCACAACTGCTAAACAGAAATTAACAGAGTTACAGTACCACTACACCTTATAAATTCTAGAGGTACCTATTCATGTTCGTAGCAGCTGCACAGCTGCTAAAATGCAGACTGCATCAAATTCGCACGAGTCATTTTCAGCAGTCCAAAATAATTAAATTGCTACATTTTGAAGCTACCATGTGCCGTGCAAAACAGAAAATTATTTCATAAGATATTTTATTTACATTACTCTCAAACTCATTTTCACGCAAGATTAGAGCTTCCAAGTTGAGTCTTCAGGCGTCTGAAGTTAAATAAAGTTATGAATTTCCTTGCAAATTCGCTATACACTTTGAACAAGTATTTATTGAGGGCATTATTTCAAAATGACTTTCCCAGCTACACAGGGTCGAGGGCAGATTGTTATCCTGTCTCCATTGAACCGCAAATAAAACTCCTTACTTTAAAGCTTCCAGCTTTCCATTTGTTGAAATAAATCCTGAGAGACGCGAAAAATTACTCTTAAACATTGTCCAATTCTCGTTCATTGTTTGGGATTAAAAGCGTTTATTTTGAGCTGAACAAATACAATTGTAAGCGAAATTTTCAGCTTGCTAATTGTTCCTATCATTCAGAAGTCGCTGAGATTCAAATAAATAAGGGTCGACGATACTATTTATTTAGGTAGCTAAACTATATATAAGTATTACTTATTCAATGCTAAACGAAATTTTAAAATCTTTGTTGATTTTAAGTATCTTTCAATAATCCGAAATGACTTCATTCATGTTAATAGGTACTGTAATCAATGAATGCAAAAAAATACATATGCCTATGAGGCTAAACGATCCTCAAGTTATACAGGCACATACTTAGGCGCCCCTATTTCACCCCTGACATTAGGTACTGTAATCAATGAATGCAAAAAAATACATATGCCTATGAGGCTAAACGATCCTCAAGTTATACAGGCACATACTTAGGCGCCCCTATTTCACCCCTGACATTTTTCGATGCACTTCCTTTGTACCGCAACAGGGTGCCAAACTCTGACGCCAGATCAGGTTATAAGAATAGTATGATTCTATTCTAATGAAGAAAAAAGCCAATATGTAAGAATTATAAGGAGAATAATTAAAAAAATATATTGCAATTATGTAAGCTAAGCAGGTATCTAAAATACCGAAGCTACAAGTTTATATTTTTTTTTTGTGTTGTACAAATAGGCTGAAAGGAAAACCCAAGCCATCTAAATCAACAGGATTTAAAATTCAGATCGTTGTTTACTCGAAATGTATATCTAAAATACAGTTTCCTGAGTGGAGTGGCCGGGGCGTATTTTGCAATTTAAAACAAATAGGTAAACAAACAAGTTGCTGGTTTCAGTTTCAGTTAAAAACTGGCAATGTTTCGCAATAAAATCACTCTGCAGACTGAAATGTAATTTCTGGGCATGAAGTGATACTTATCATAAAAATCAAAAACTTTTCAAAAATGTACTTTAAACCACAAATTAACAAAAATTAATCGCTCATACAAAATGAGTCTATTAACTGACTCCTTTAGATCAATGTTTTTTCAAATGCTGACCCATTTGTGTCTGAATTACCTGCCCAACATACGTAGATTACTAAATAACCCTGTATATTTCATTCTCACCCACAACTCACTCGAGAATCGAACTCACTCGATATGTAAAGCGGCTCTTAGCCTACTTCGTGTCGACTCGACCTAAACTTCATTTTATACGCGCTGGAAGTAACGGAATGGAATTTTCAAACAGAACTTTCAATGTCCAATTCCCAGTTGTTCTTCAGAGGAAAATTTTCTTTGGCGTTCTGCTTTCAAAGAGAGTTGAAATTGAATCAAATTGTGCATGGAAGTTTGAACATAATTCAGCTTAAATAAGATTAAAATTTACATGTGGCGGTTTCCAATTTAATATGCAAATGTAAAAGCTTAGGTCAAAGTTGCAGTGAACTTGGCGGTTCAACTCATGAATGGTTAATATCGTTCTATAGAAGTAAGTAAATTACTAATAGGCTCGATCTACGCGGGGTAATTTTATTCATAGCTTGAGTGAGTTCTCAAGTGGTTTCCAACTTGGAGCAAGGTAAGTTTGTTACTAGTTAAAGACGTTCAGACATTCGATGGATGCATACTTTGGACTTGAAGAGCTGTTACAGATTATTTGATTTTAACAAGGTATGCTCTCATTAAGTGAGTTTTTACAACAGCATTTTATTAATAAAATTTTTCAAATTCTTATAAAGTCTAAAGCGACTTTATTCACGTAGTTAGGAGTAACTAGCATCAATAACTAGACCTTGTTTCACTGACTTCTGTAGTCGAGAACAAATTGACTTACAATAAAACGCATTTGCTATACAAGCTCTTACACAGCGAATAGTAACAAGCGACTTCTACGAAGCTAATTGTATTGAGTATACTCAATTGACAAAACCAAGCGACTTCGCGTAGAAGTAGAATTCCATATGTAGCGCTGATTTCATTTTCCGAAGACGTCGTATCGAACCATTGATTTACTATTTAAAACTTCTAGATATGAGAACGCATTTAGGGTACGCTGAAATTAGTCATCGAATATACGGCAAACTTTGATGAGCTGAAAACACTTTGGCGTCGTCATAGTAATAGTAACATTAGTAGAGATGCGAGGAAATTTTCTTGAATATGGGTTCGATTCTCGGCTTCTCCGCCGTCACATCCCACTCCTCACCCCACAAGTTACTTCAAGAAGTTTGCCCCTATCTATATATACTTACTACCTATTAGTGTTTAGTAACATTAGTATACATCCAAAGTCAGTCTGCTAATGCGACGCGACCCGGTTAGGCTTTGGTAAGAAATAGAGGAATAGAATTTGGCAATAGAGTCACAAAACTTAAAGACCACCACTTCTGCTTTTCCTTAACTTCTGTTCGAAGTCTTAAGTCCTATTTAGCTACATTTTTCAGCGAATATTACCAAGCAACTTCAGGATGTAAATAAATATTGACTTTATTGACTATGTTAGACGTTAAATAAGTTCCAATAGAACCAATACACGTGCTGGCCTACTCGTACCACGTAATATTGTAACGTACGTACTTAATAACTTTAGAGAGCGCTAGAACTAGAGAAGTAGTGGGAAACATGGAACTGAATACTAAATGATTATTTTATTCATAATATTAACCTATAGAGCATTACATCTTCTATTCCTAAGACCTTGGTTTTTCTTCTAATAGGTTGTATTAGTCTTAATAAATATGAGATACTCGGCTATATCCGGAGTCACTTTTTAAAATCAGAAATAGAAAACCAATGGCTGGCTTTTCGGTTATCAAAGTAATGTTTGTTCAAAGCTTTCATAATGATATTAATAAAACTAAATTGATAATTTTTAAATACTTGAAATAATTTCAGGGTTACGAGATTTGACTGACATTGTCTGATTCCAACACTATACACTTGACAAATTACAGGTATATACGAGTATACGTAATCTAATATGTGGGTACAGTTACCCACAAAGGGTTCCCAACTAAATTAGTTCGGGAATTCTTGAGTTAGAGCAATTAATGTACAGTGTCGTAGGTAGGCCTTAGGTCACAGTCACACTAGACTGCGCTACGCGGCGGGGAGCAGATCTGCTCCTACGCGTGGAGCTGTAACGTTCTTTATCAATTTATTGCACACATAAACATATAGTGAACATAAACATTTAAAACAGTAGCACGATAGGTACAGCTTATTTCTTTCTAAAACAAAATCTCTTTCAACCAGCCTACGGTAGTGAGAGTCCATAAGCGGCGGGTACAGTACATCGGTATGTATGTAAGCGCAAGGTCCAACAAGAAGTCTCTGAATTTGCTTCTCCACGCGTAGGCGGATCTGTTGGCCCACGCGTAGAAGTTTTTTTTTACATACTAAGACAATTAACATGACAGCTTTGACTGCACGTATCAGTAGATCTTCTCTCCGCTGCGTAATGTGGCACAGTGTCAGAACGGCTTCAGAACATTGTCTTACGTGGCGTTGATAAATTGATACGTAGCAACGAAGCAACCAATGTAAAAGTTTACATAATGAGAATGTAATTAGGTTAAGCTTGCACGTCGATCACAATGTTGACATGGTAAACGATACTCAAATATTTTGAGATGAATGTTTATATAATAAGGAGCAAAGTAAACATTTCTGATTTTGCTGTTAATAAATTTAATCAGTGGGAAAACTGTATTGTATAATTTTCTGGTATTTATTATCAGATTTTAAATTATCTCATTAGATTCCTGAGTGTATAAAATAAAGCCAACTTAAAAAACTAAAAACTAAAAAAAAAAAAACAGCAAATAATTTGACCACAGTACAAGGAAATTGCGGTATACTTACTTGCTATAACCCTTAAAGACGGTGGCGTAGGAGCCCTCCCCGAGCTGCTCTAGTTTTATGTATGCTTCGGATTTACCGAACGGAGAATCACCCTGTGAACAAGGAGATAACACTCTTTTATAATTATTTTATTATATTAGCCCAAAGTGTCCCACTGCTGGGCAAAGGCCTCCCCTCTCTCTTTCCAGGCAACACGATCCATGGCTGTTTCCGACCAGTTGGGTTCGAAGTCGACCAGGTCATCCCGCCATCGCATCCTCGGTCTCCCTCTGCGCCGGCGTTCTTTTGGGACAAATTCGGTGGCTAGTTTGGCCCACCTCTCGGGATGTGATCTTTTATAATACTGGAATATATTCAAAAGATAAACCCTAGTTTAGACCATATTGTACCAGGAGTAAAAAAATTAGTTGACCTAACTTTAGGACACTTCCATGCTGGAGCCGTATTTTTGAACCGCTCGAATCGAATTCGCATGCGAAAGAGCAACTATCGACAACGTATGATGCAAACTTTTTCAATAATACAAAAAATAACGGTCAAAATAAAAACAAAGAGTAACAATGCCAGTTCTAGTAATCTCACTGCACTCTAAATACAAATACTGAGAGTGAACTACAAAATTTTCCACAAACTGGTGCACACACACAATGTCCCCTCTACGAACGTCAACTGTGGGGTTTTGAGCTTACTCTTTGCTAAGCCATAGGCTTTTCACTGGGAATCGTAGGATTACTGTATATTCTAGTTATCTGTGACGTATTATAATCCTTTAGTTTACAGAAAGGCCGGGTTCGTGAGAATTTTTGTGTGGTTTAGCCCTTGTGTAAACTGGTATTGTTTGCACGATACTTTGGCGTAGATTACTAATATAATACATGATGTCTCTAGTTTAAGTTTAGTTTAAGTATCTGTGTGTACAATAAAGAATAAATCTTCTTCTTCTTATCGTGTCGATGGAACACGTAACTATCACAAAGTGGTGGCCCAGAAAGTTGCCACTTGGATTGCGGATCGATTAGCGTTCATTAGATCCGCTTGCGTGCAGGTATTAGGGCACGCAGGGCACGATGTTAGATGTGCCATTGTTTGAATTGCACCGCAAATACAGTTCACTTCGGAGTTTTCCGAGAATCCCCACCTGACCATGTTATCTTTGCTTCTGCCGACCTGAGACCGAAGTCTATTTAAAGACTTCCAGATCGGCCACGGTTGTTCATGACCAGGAGGCAGATTCTCCGAAATCGGGACAAATGGGGCAGGCAGAGATGCTTTTTCCCGCCAAAGGCTGCACCTGGCTTGTGCGGGTTCGATGGTAAGCGGGGTGACGCACTTAAAAAAGTTACGGCGGCTCTTCAGCCTTTGTGGCACAGGATTGTAGCCGTGCAAGGGATGTCGTTGGTCACGGTCTGCGTTGGCCATTTCGGTGGAACTAGCCACAGCCCTGCGGACATCTGGCGGTGCTATTCCAGCCAGCGGGTACAGCATTGATACCGGGGTCGGTTTGAGACAACCAGTAATAATCCGGCAGGTGTCATTCAAGGCTGTATCCACTGACTTGGCATGAGCAGAGCGGCCCCATACAGGGGAGGCGTATTCGCCAGCTGAGAAGGCGAGCGCTAGCCCTGTCGTCCGCAGCACGCGTGGCGTAGCTCCCCACTTGGTGGTGATAAGGCGACGAAGTAGATTGTTCCGCGTGTGCACTTTTTTCTTGACATTTTCACAGTTTTTCCTATAAGTAAGGGATCTATCAAGGGAAACGCCAAGATACTTTGGAAAGTCACCGTGTGAAATAGGTACCCCCTGCCACACAATGTTGAGCTTACGTTTTGCTTCGCTGTTGCGCAGGTGAAATGCGCAAGACTCCGTTTTACTAGGGTTTGGCTTCAGTGAGTTCACTTCGTAGTAGCTGCTCAAGTCGTTGAGAGCTGCAGTGAGGTTAGCCTCGACTTCCTCAAACTTGGAGCCTTGGGACGTTAACGCCAGATCGTCTGCGTATAAGAAGCGGGACGTATTTATGCTCGACGGTTGGTCGTTGGTGTAGATGTTAAATAGGAGCGGCGCCAGAACACTACCCTGAGGAAGGCCGTTCCTTTGTGACCTCCAACGACTTTTGTCAGAGAGAAGATGCACCTGAAACCGACGGTTATGGAGGAGTTCTCGGAGAACCATGACAAACTTACGATCACCGGTCATGGTGTCCACCTTCCACAACAATCGGTTGAGGTTCACCGTATCGTAGGCCGCAGAAAGGTCTACAAATACGGCGCCTGTTATCATCCCTAACTCAAAACCGTCTTCAATATGTTGCGTGAGCTTTAGGACCTGATTGCAGCATGATTTGACTGGTCTGAAACCTGCTTGCTCTGGGATTAGTTTAGGGTCGATAAAGCCTGTAAGCCGGGTCAGCAGCAATCGCTCGAATAGCTTATATGTATGACACAATAAGGATATTGGCCGAAAGCTTTTGGGGTTGTCTGCTGGTTTCCCTGGCTTCAGTATCGCTATGACCTTTGACTTTCTCCAGATGCGTGGTATTTGAACAGATTCCAGACAGTTGTTGAACAGCAGCAACAGCCAAGATACAGCAACTGGCCCGAGATGTTTTATTTGCTCCACAGAGATGTTGTCTATTCCCGAGGCTTTACCGCATTTAAGATGTTTGATAGCCGCAACAACATCACTTAGGCTAAAGGGCGTACTAATTTGGTTGGACGTGCCCGTAGAGTTGTTAAGAATAAATAAATAAAATAAATAAATAATAATGCCTATAAAAGTCCGTTACTGAACCATTAACAAATATCATGTCAAAAAAAATAAAAAGAATGAATGATTCGGTAAATTTTTTGTAGGTAGGTATAATAAAATGAGAATTTTTATTTAGTTTTTTCGATACGACGATTGGTGAACATAAAACGAAGCTAAAATCACATGCTTCATCAATGTTGGAACAGAATGGCTGTTCAGACAAGGACAAAAATGCCCATTACTCACACTCCTCCCACCATCGGCCATACAACATACACTAATCCTGAAATTTACGAGGGGGCGAGAGGGAAAAATGTCAGACTATTTTAGGCTTTGGCCGAATAATGCTTTGTTACGCAGTGACAATGAAAAGTTATGATTTATTCACGAAAGAATATGAAATTTGCAAACCAAAAATTAGCTCAGAAATACATTTTGGACTACCCCTTGTATAACAGGTACATTATTTTTATTCCACTGTATAAAAAAAAGCAAGTCAATCATTTCAAACAACAAAATGTTTTGACAGGAAAGCCTGGAACTGAAAGCTAAATAATAAGTAGGTACATCTCACTCTAACATTGGTAGTACCACTGGTAAAGAAGGACCTCACCCACATATTAAATTTGTATTTTCCTAATTTTTTGCTCCCATATCTCAAATACCCATTACCTACAGGAAGGTACTTCAGGATACTATTTTTACTGACTGAACTCGATTTGAAAGCAAGCTCATTTCTTCTCAATAAAAATTGCGAAGTATCTCATCAGAAAGTAAGTCTAAAATAAGCAAGCGTAGTCGAAGCCCAGTATTCCAATAATTTTCTTGGTTCAATGACTTCTTTCAAGTGTATTTATTTTTATTCTATTTTCCTCATTACGAAACGCATGTTTCTTCACTCGAGTACGTTATTTCTCGTATTCTTTTCCTACTTAGTGAGGTAATAATACATTTACTCTGAGGAAAATGTTTGTTTTTCCTATGGAATCAGTTTATGACTAGACTTCGTAGACAGGCAATAGAAATCTTCCAGATAGACTGACTGGCAAATCATTCACTTATTTTTTGAACTTATTTGCTACAATCAACCGTACCTACAAAAATACAGTTAAGTTCCTCATAATATTAGTAATAGGTATAAATAAGATCCTTCCCATGTTCAAACACGACTATGAAACTTTATTCTGTCTATAAACAAGCGCAGTAAGCGTCTAAATAGAATAGCAGTAAAGGCGAGAATATACGACAATTTTCAATTAGGACGTCTTAGGGCGGTCAGCCCACTCTTTATGATCTCGCCTTGTCCTCGACGCTGTTTATAACTATTACTTAGTCGACGTCTAAGTGAGTCTTTGGTCTAGTAGTCAAGTCCTGGGCTCTCTATGCTGAGGTAGTAGGTTCATAAATAGAATAGCAGTAAAGGCGAGAATGTACGTCAATTTTCAATTAGGACGTCAGTTTTTGAGATATTTTTCAGTGGTCACTTAGATGAGGGTTTTTCTAACGTTAATAACCAATTTAGTAAGTATTTATATACGAAATTTTCAAAACAAATGTTAAACAAGAATGTCGTCTATATCACATGATTGTCTGTCTAGAAAGAAGATTCTGTGCTTCAAAGGGCATATTAAAACTCGTCGATCCAGTGACTGTATCTGAAACCATGTAACAGTCAAAGTACAGAGAAGAACTTATAAGAGGGAATATGAAGCTCACTCCATATTATCTCCCTCGGTCCTCTCGACTATTTATAACTATTAGTCGCTGGCAAATTGTGAAGTATAGTGATTCTACTTCGGTCTTACACTAACAACCTTATTGCAGTCTTTGCACTGTTATAAAAGCAAGTACAAAGCACTAGTTTTATGTGCTAGTAAAGGCTAAAATTACTCTAATATACTCGGAATTTTTGGCATCCCGTTTTGAGCAAAATACTGAAATGTTTACCGATAAGTCCTTGTCATGTCATAGCTTTGTAGTGCATAGTTTATTTGACGTGTCAATCTGATGTAACCAATCCAACACCGAATTTCAAATTACAGCGGAAACATGAAAAATTTATACCAGCAAATCTGTCTGCAATTCAAAATATCAAGAATTTGTTTGTAATTTTCTCTTGCTCGTTAAATCTTTCAGAAATCAGAACCTCTATTGGTTCCTTACATACAAAGTAATTTATCAGTAAAAGCGCATCGTACGGTGTCGAGAGCGGTGGCTTGCGCCCGTATGCACACACTGCAAACGCATTAGACAAGTCAAATATTTAGCCAGGTAGAGAGCGAAGAGAGCGGAACGGTGTACGTTGAAGCAGCGGTTGTATTAGTTTCGTTATTTTTATCCGACAAATATACAAATAGGTACAGTAAGTATGTGCTGTAGGATATGATTACCAGATTTGATAACGAGATAACAGAAAAAAAAACTCAAATTTAGCAGCTGCTTCTCTGTCTCTAGGCATATCATACTGTAAAAGCCAGTAGGTACCTTCGTTATGTGTACTGTAGGTACCTATTTCTAGTTTTTCATGAGGCTAAAAACCCCGTCAGTTTTTCATCATGCTCAAACTGCTGCGAGTGCAATTCAGTGTGAAACAAATTGTCAAGGTTTTTGAAATGTGGACAAATCGGGTTTCATTTCATTCTCTTCCTACTCCATATACAAATAATATGTACACAATAATTAACCTGTGTAGAATGCACAAACAAATTAAAAAGCATTAATGAAATTACAGTACCTACTAAAGAACGATAATATCGCGATTATGACGATTATCTGCCTTTCTCGTCACGCTAACGTGATTTAATAACACAACAGAAAGCAATCCTATGGAATTTTAAATACTGTATTCATTATGTGGGTTATAGAACAGACAACAATGACTAACATGAACATTCAATATAACCGATGAAAAGTGATAAAATTCACACGAAATTTATTTTCAATAAGATGTTTTTTCACCTTAAAAGTAGCCATGATCCCTTACCATATTCTATCTTTGGTACAATCCATCCAGCTCTTTCCACGCGAAGAAGTAACAAACAGACACCTTCACCTCAGACGCTAAGTTTCTTTTACAATATTAGTGGGAAATCACAAAGTAATAACACCGTAACGACCGGTACGTGTCGCCAATCCGGATCCTCTCACTAATCTGATCTTAATCTCGAATGCATACGATACATCACTGTCGGGCCGTGGACCTATTTGTGTACCATAGTGATAGTGCTACGGATAGCAGAACAGGGACACACAACTATCATTGATAGCAGACTTTAGCCAATACTCAACTCCTTATCATTCATTTCTTGGGTAGCCAATAAAGTTGTCACTTTTTTTACATGATTGCGAAAAACATTTGTGGGAAAGCAATACTACGCAGCACGGAGATATAATGATTTCAAAATGATTCATTTTACTAGCCCTTGTTTTATGAAGTTTGAGCTCATACAGTATATTTAATTTATAATAAGTAAACCATTTACTACGGATGAACAAACCGATCTATTCTCATTTTCGTAGCATAGAAATACCATCGTAGCCATGTCGTCTAGTCAACGTGTATAGTAAAAATCCTAAAAGCGTATGTACGATATATCACTGTCGAGTCGTCAGCCTATTTGTATACTGAGAGCTGTAGTACCTGCGGCTGTACACACAGGATATGTCATTCATCATTGTTACTAGCGTTCTTGTAGCTGAAAGGGTAAAATATCTAACTAACTCCTAAGCAACATCGTAGCCACGTCTAGTGAACATAATCTCGTAAAAATCCTAAAAGCGTATGTACGTTATATCACTGTCGAGTCGTTAGCCTATTTGTATACAGAGAGCTGTAGTACGGTTGGACACACAGGTTCATCATCATTGTTACTAGCGTTCTTGTAGCTAGAGGTACATTATATATTCTGTGGCTAGAGGTACAAAAAAATATAGAAGCGTTTTTGTAGGTAAATATAAATAGTACGGCGGTTAACGATCAAAATCAGGACAAAGCTTGCACTTTCGCGTGATGGGTTGAATGAGTTCCGTACGGGATATCGAAATGCTTTTGATCTTTTCACTTGAGAGCGAAGAAATTATTAATTTTTTTGTTGCTGATCGAACGAATTATAGATCTACGGGTGGTTAGTCGAAAGCACTACTGATATTTTCTTCTTTTGATCTTTAGAACGTTTGGTCGAAATCACGAATGACTTATTTTCTCTTGGCATTATTAATCAGTAGTCGAATAACTTTTGAGATATTACACGGTTTATTTTAAAGGTATATTTATAAAATACATACATACATAAAATCACGCCTTTATCCCTATTGGGGTAGGCAGAGCAAAAACGACCTAAATAAAGGTAATTCCGCCACGTCTGACAAGTTTTGAGGGTTATTATACAGGTGATTATGTATATTGCTATAGTGACAGGTTGTCAGCCCATCGCCTAAATTGCAATACACTAAAACCCTCGATTCCCTTAGCTGATTTTTACAGCATGCACGGGAGGAGATGCAGCTGGCACATTCTATGTTTTTCTATCACTCCCAGTCCAAAGACGCAATTAAACCCATCTTAATTTCTTTTACTGGATCTGGCAAATGTGCATGATCATGACTTCGCTTGAGCACATGATGTTCGTTGATGTAACACTTGGTAGACAATGTCACAGTGCATCTTGAAGTTTTTTTCTTTGTGCACTTCCAGTAATAAATATTATTCACTTGTTTATTAAGATGATACGAGTAACCATCCACTATTAACATGTTTGCACCTCGAGAAGTTTTCACTAATTTGCAGCGACTCATTTTTTCAAACAAACAAGTTAACTTGAACACGGAAGATATACGAGTGCAATGATTAACAGGGAAGCCACGTCTTTGCGCGTCTGATTCTGCGGCAACTTTTGCGTCTGTTTTGGCGTCTGCGGCGGCGGCGGCGTCTAAATTGACAGGCCATGACCAATATAGACCAAGAGCATGATGCCGATACACTTGTCTAAAGTTTTGATAATATTAAATAAATGATACCATTTTGAATTAATGATGCCTGTATAGCAAAACAATACCTATTTATTGTTTGTAATCCAGTAGATTACCAATTTAACTTTTTGATGTACATAATTGGAACACATACAAAATGAAGGAGACATTATTTACGAACTATATACTTTTTTATTTCGATTATATTTCGATTGGTAGACGTTTGATAAGTTTTCATTGAGGTTTGCCACACTCCATGCATACGTTTCATCTGTTTCGATGGTCATCATTTATCGCTAGGTTGACTCCTGTACTAAGAAGCCGCGACCAAATGCGCGAATTTATGTAAACGTCACGTAATGTCAATATATGTCTAATATATGCCATGTCAAAACGCGGTACATTGACAGAAATTTCCGTCAATCAGGAGAACTACCCAGTACAAGGAGGTTTTATTCTGAGTATCACGGTGCAAAAGTCAGATTAAAAATATATTTATTATTGCACACAAATAACATCCTAATAAAAGTAAACAAAGAACCTGATACAGACAATGGGCCCGATTCGTAACCATCACGACTTAACTAAATCTCAACTAAAATTATTGCCATCCCGTACTCTTCCCTCATGATAGAAAGTGTCAGGTTTGGACTTATTAGTTAACCACGAATTGCTACCATTGCTCTATAGAGAAAAATCTTACAACAGACGTTTTGAAGCAACCTTCCGCGGACTGGCAAACACGAAAAAGCCAATTGCCGAATTCGGGGTTTGGCAGGTATGTAAAACGACCAATCCGCGGAGTGGTACTGATGAAATGCCAGCCCGCGAAGTGAGCAGTTTTTGATTTGATTCAACCACACCGCGAAATGGCATTTTAATAAACAATTTATGAATATTCCTTTAAAATTTTTTTTTTTTTTTATAAATCGTAGGTAATACATAGATAATAGATATATGTACGAGTATGTATTTGATAATAAAGGCTTTATAATCGGGTTTGTCGTGACACAATTAATCGAGTAATATAATCGTTTATACAAAGAGAAAAAGCAATTCTCAATACATTTATTACCCTTTATTATCCTTTAAAATAAACCGTGTAATATCTCAAAAGTTATTCGACTACTGATTAATAATGCCAAGAGAAAATAAGTCATTCGTGATTTCGACCAAACGTTCTAAAGATCAAAAGAAGAAAATATCAGTAGTGCTTTCGACTAACCACCCGTAGATCTATAATTCGTTCGATCAGCAACAAAAAAATTAATAATTTCTTCGCTCTCAAGTGAAAAGATCAAAAGCATTTCGATATCCCGTACGGAACTCGGGTTGAGAGTGAATTGGTCTCAGACTAGTTGTACACGTCCTAAGGTAACTTTTGAGATATGTTGCCCTGGTGGGTACACTCTATGGGTCTGCAGGCAGGGTCGGTTAGGTTACTATAGGAGCAATTACAGTATTTCAATGATATAGGAGTGGTGCTCGAACAAAGTTTGGAGCACACCCTGGTTAAATTCACATCGTGGTGAAAAAAATCCAAAATGGCTGAAAACAAGATGGCCGCCATACAAAATAAAAAGTCGAATATCTCCTAAACGATGAGAGATAGATGGAGAGTGCTCGAATAAATGGTACAGGAAATGATAGTGGGTAACTTCTGGTGATCACGAAAATCGAAGATGGCGGATCCAAAATGGCGCCTGATATAAAAAATGCTCTGATCAGGCTGAAATTTGGCTAATGAGAGGTTATTGAAGAACTAATTCAATTGGAAAACATTGGATTGAAAAACGAACTATCAATATCGAATTAGTACTTCAATAACATCTCACCAGCCAAATTGCAGCCCGATCCGGGCATTTTTTTATCAGGCGCCATTTTGGATCCGCCATATTGGATTTTCGTGATCACCGGAGGTTACCTACTATCATTACCTATAACATTTATTCGAGCACTCTCCATCTATCTCTCATCGTTTAGGAGATATTCGACTTTTTATTTTGTATGGCGGCCATCTTTTTTTCCGCCATTTTGGATTTTTTTCACCACGATGTGAATTTGACCAGGGTGTGCTCCAAACTTTGTTCGAGCACCCACTCCTATATAATTGAAATACTGTAATTGCTCCTATATTGTAACCGAACCGACCCTGCCTGCAGACCCATAGAGTGTACCCACCAGGGCAACATATCTCAAAAGTTACCTTAGGATGTGTACAACCAGTCTGAGACCCATTAATCCCATCACGCCAGTTTGCAAACTTTTCCGGCTAACAGCCGTACTAAAAGCCAATATAGTCTCTCCATTATTACTTAGAATCGTTTGAAGAATTCAACATTAAACTCCCTTCTTAAAATAGAAACGTATTTTAGCCTTTCCCACGAACTTTTACATGTAAAGAAACTCACATTAAGTAACTGAAGATCTTGAGTTTTATAGGAAGAGCCATACTCTGATTGCTTTTTCCTCGTTTCTCTAACACGTAGTGTTATTATTAGATTCTGATTACGTGGAAAAGGTGAGAGAATATTTTTCGCGTATTCTTAGACGATTCATCACTGAGATAATGGCTGGTGAGATGTTATTGAAGTACTAATTCGATATTGATAGTTCGTTTTTCAAATCCAATGTTTTCCAATTGAATTAGTTCTTCAATAACCTCTCATTAGCCAAATTTCAGCCTGATCAGAGCATTTTTTATATCAGGCGCCATTTTGGATCCGCCATCTTCGATTTTCGTGATCACCAGAAGTTACCCACTATCATTTCCTGTACCATTTATTCGAGCACTCTCCATCTATCTCTCATCGTTTAGGAGATATTCGACTTTTTATTTTGTATGGCGGCCATCTTGTTTTCAGCCATTTTGGATTTTTTTCACCACGATGTGAATTTAACCAGGGTGTGCT
>JARACY010003051.1:0-36455 GCA_029255725.1 Scrobipalpa atriplicella | reverse complement strand
CGCTACGAACTTGAGGATCGAAAAGAGTGAATGTACTGTTTCTTTTTTTAAATAATGAAGCTATTCCCTAGCAAATGGGAGAAAAAATTATTATTTTTCACGGTGGTATCACTGTTGGCAAGGAACATATTCTAGCACCATTTGGATATACGGGCATTTTTGAAAAGCATTTTTCATCAGCAATGCGGAAATAATGCTCGTTTTTTTTCATAAAATATCAATTATTTTCTGGACATAAATAATAATTTTAGACTATAGGCTAAATAAAAAAAGGTCACAATTCGGTATGATAACCTGTATCTAAGGTACCAGTTTCTTATTTTTTTCTGATAAATCATCTAATTTGAAGAATATTCTCATCGTTTTAAAAAATAAGAGAAGTAATCAATTAATTATAAATTTTTAAAGCATGGCAATAACACTAGTTCTGAGCCGAAAAGTAGCTAAACTTTATTTATGTAAAGCTAATTCTATTCATGCTACTTTTCGGCTCGGAATATAGCGGTTTTGCCATGTCTTTAAAAATTCATAATTAATTAATTACTTTACAATTTAATTTTATAATAATGAAAATATTCTTCAAATTAGATGATCTATCAGAAAAAAAATAAGAAACTGGTACCTTAGATACAGGTTATCATATCGAATAGACTAGTCAAGTCAGGCTCCCTATTCATTAAGTACAAAATCCGCTATATTTTGCGGTAACGTGACCCAAAACACCGTTACAACTCCAAAACCCGCACCGCCACCGCCATCTATATCAAAAACTACACTTACCAGAATTAGACGAGTCTTGTGGGCTCGGCATTATGGGCGTCGGGGGTCCCGGAGGCCCGTTGGACCCCGGCGGGGCCCCGTACGCGCCCGGGGACCCCCCGCTGTAGTTGAGGGGGGCTGACCCCCCGCCCGACGCCGCGCCGCCGGGCCACGCGCCGCGAGGGCCCATGCCCATCGGTGGCATACCTATGTTGAAGAGACTTTCAGTAACTTTGCTAAAAATGGGCATGTTGACTGGGTGGCTAAAAAAATTCAAAACGTTTATACCTTAACCCTTTCTAAGGCAGAGCATTAGAAAAATTTCATTGCTTTTAAATTTTAGTGCGGGTAGATAAGGTTCAAATTTAGGTGGCAACATATTTGCCACTGCCTTATAAAGGCTGATGGCTAAAATACTGTGGATCTCATTCATCATTTTAAAACAAATGCATATTTCGATTTAATAATCAAGTTAAAAATATAGAAGTTATTGATTTGAGTAGTCAATATTTACAAGCTAATGACGTCATAAGCCTGTATTTTAATACAAAAAATCGTTTTTGATATTTCATAAAAAGTTGCTGATTTGACTAGTAATCAAATAGCGTATTATGTTCTTGATACTAGAAATGCATGGAAATGTCGGAAGGGGAAGACCTCGACGCACGTACCTGGATCTATTCGTTGTTATCTATTTTCCTAGGGCTGCTTACAGACGAGCGACAACACGTCAGCGACCGCCCGCGACAGCTAGTCTAACTAAGAGAAGTTAGACTATAAATCAAGTCGCCGACGACTACAATCGGTGATCGACGATCAGTTTTTTTTATCGGCCCGATAGACGCCTCATGGGCCCGGGAGACGCCCGGGGGACGCCCGGGAGACGCCCGGGAGACGCCCGGGAGACGCCCGGGAGACGCCCGGGAGACGCCCGGGAGACGCCCGGGAGACGCCCGGGAGACGCCCGGGAGACGCCCGGGAGACGCCCGGGAGACGCCCGGGAGACGCCCGGGAGACGCCCGGGAGACGCCCGGGAGACGCCCAACACCGCTAATCTTATACAAATGGGAGACAAATCTCACCACCGCGTTGTAACTCCGACGCCAAATCTAACAGCGCCATCTGTCATCTACTCATTGAACTACTGACCTGGTGCTTGGGGCTGCGGGCCGCGCATGGCCGAGTACGCGCCCGGGCTCATGGGCCCGCAGGCGGGGCGCGGAGGCGTCATGCGCGGCCCCCCCAGCAGCCCCGCGCCTCCGCCGCCGCCGCGCTCCATCGAGTTGCCCATCATTCCTTGACCTGTAAAGAAAAACGTAGTTTTGATATTTCAAGCTTCGGTTTAGATTAGAGGCTACATACTTACTACACTGAACTGGCACTCAAACTTGGCACACCAGCTTGCTGCGGCACATATGTGTGCCTAAATGCCTAAATGATAAAAGATTCTTTTATCATGAAGTGCGTTTATTATTTTTTAGAGAGTGATCTCTGATCATGATCAAGCCATGGAGGAATATAATATACTATCATGATATATATCCATTGATATATATCCTCGAACCCTGAAAGAAACACTAACCTGGAGGCCCGTTGAAATCATTGCCCATGCCCATCCTGACAGCGCCACGCGGTCCACTCGAGTACCAGGGTCCTATGAACGGCTGCCCACCCCCCATCAGCTGCGGTTGTGGTCCGTGTGGTGACGGCTGTGATCCGGGGTGAGGTGCGGGGGGTGACGGCCGGAGTGAAGAGTTGGGGAAGAAACCTGGTGGCATACCCCCGCCGCCCATGCCTGGAATTTAACAGTTTGGTATTATTATTATTATTTATGTTATAAACTGTTTTCAATTGAATAAATAAATTGAAATTGAAGTAATTGATTTTTGTACACATAATGCAAGGAATGATGACGAAGCAGGTGCAGTTATTTCTGATAAATTTATTCTAGCTGACCTATGTAATTAATTAGTTTGACAGAATTTTATTTTTAATCCTGTATTTTTTGAGTTTATTATTTACAAACAAAATTAAATCTTTCTTAAGGTGTAAAGATCAGGTGGTTAAAATTAAAACCATCGACATAGGTATACTATGTACAAATAAATATTTTATTTACATAAAATTATCCTGGTTTTTTTGTTTATTTCTTTTATATTTTAGGGTTCTTTAATTTAAGAAAATGAATGAGTTTACCAAAAACTATTCTTGGTCTATCAATAGCTACAGCATTCAGCATCTTTAGAAAATCTAACATCAACCATCTAAAATGTTAGTCAATGTTTGGCTCTACTGCTTTAGGCCTGCTACAAATTTTAAGCCTGCAATTTCATCTGCATTATATAAGTATCCCCCTGAGAATGAAGGGTTTTATTGCAGTAAAAGTAAAGCCTATGCAACTCTAGGATCTAATCGGACCTATGTGTGTGCCAAGTTTCATCCTGACCTGTCCAGTGGTTGAAGAGTGATTGAGCAACAAATATCCATAAATCCACACATTTGCATTAATATCAGTGGGATATTCTATGACAGACAGACCAATAAAATATTTGATAGGCAACTCAAAGAATGATTAACATGGTTCAAGTTATGAACTATCCTAAATACACTGTTGTTAACACCTGATCAGTTGAACAATGTAAACAAACCAGCCATGCGTTTATACAAAGCATTCTTAGGCTCGTATTTATAATGCGATCTCAATATTGAGAGCAATATTAAGTATGGATTTGACAGACCGTTTTGTACTGAAATAACATTTCTGATACGAACTCAAACTCACTGTCACTCTTGAGAGCTGATTATAAATACGGGCCTTAGTCTTCTCTCAACTCTTATTCTTCATTCACCCTAATTTGGATCTAAGCTGGAGTTGATGAAAGCATTAAATTAACTAGCAATTTCTATATTTCTACTGAAAATGGCATGTGAAAAATTCTCTTTCATTCAAATACACACAATACAGTGCATACACACAACCATCTAAAATGTTTTTTTAACCCTGGCATAGATATCATGTTTTATGACTTTTATCCATGTTACATTGTAAATTTCATAAAAATTGCTCTGATATTATTTTCATGGTAATAAAATTTGTTATTTTTATTCATTCCCCAACAAGAATTGTAAGAATCTACCAAAATCTAACTTTAACCATGAGTTTTCTTCATATATTTCATAAAACCATGATGTATCGTAAAATTTCAAGCATCTTTATGCAATCAATATGCCAAACTACTAAAATTCTGTTAGTTTTATAATGAATTAACAGTATCAGGTGTTTATAAAAGTTTGGAAATACTAAACAATAGTTAAATCATACAAAACCATAATGTAGACGGGTTTATTTTAAAAAATAAGCTTGAATTATCAACAAAAATATTCTTGTGACCCCAATAGTATATCTAATCACTTTTATACCAATAAAATGGAGCAAGTACCAAGTCTAAAGAACAAACACACATATCTAGACTTCACAATAGTGCCATAACAGCCTTTTACAATGCTACTACTACTTTATTTACAAAAAAGATAAGAGTATCATGGCCTACTAAGCTGATTGGATGTATGCAACATTGTGGGTCAAATTTTTGGTAGATATTGAGGGAAATTTGTACAGGAATGATAGTTACCGTCATTTGGAGGTGCCGGGCCAGCATTGTGACCGATCCCATTGACTCCGTAGCCAGAATTAACAAATCCGTAATCGTGGAAAGCCTTCGCTTCAGACGAGTGTTCGCACGTGTCCCTGCGCTCGGGCGCGGCGCAGTACAGGTCCCAGAACACGCACCACCACGAGTGCAGGAACCCCGGCGGCTCGCCCAGCGTTATATTCTTCTCCCATCGGATCTCCGAGAGGAAAGTCTGAGCGGCCTTCTGTGCGCCGACATGAAGTAGATACTCGTACACGTATAACGCCAACTTCTCGCGAGCCTGAGCGTCCGAAGGCACCGTAGAGCCTTTGCCCTTGGCATACATATCGACTGGAAGCCGACTTTTATGTGGAAATTGTTTATTATTTACATTAACGCTTTATATCAATAAATTCAACTTCACAAAATGTCATTGATCGATGGCGACATTTGGCGTCTGTGGCATAGAGAATTTGTTGGTTTTCTTTGCGCACGAACTGTCAAGTTTGTTTAAAGGTAACCACAGATTATGAATCAAAACATATCATGAATCAGTGAGTCGACTCAATTTATATAGGGTTACGGGCGTTTTTCCACTGCTCCAGCAATGGATCCGAAAATTGCAAAGAAAATTGGAGTTTTTTAATGTACTCGTTCTGGAGAAAATTTTCAGTTCCGCAATAGACGCGTTGTACGCGGCTTACATTTTAACAGGTCGTATAACGTTGTTTTGACGTTTTCGTTTCACGCAATGTGACAAATAAATTTTAGTGTAAAATTTATAGTTTTTAGAATACATACAGGTGAAAATTTATAGTTTAGAAGGCTATTCTTAGTACTGCTTTATTGAAAAATTAACTACAGATAAGTAAAATACAGTTTTCGGATATGTAAAAAGATTGTTTTGACAAAATTAGAAACGATATAAATAGTCAATAGACTTTCCCGTGCAAAGAAACGTTTTTTTAGCCAGTTTCAGTGCCCTCTGCTAGAACTCACAAGTATCGTGCAGAAAACTCCCATTAACCGCTTGGGCCAGTCAACCAAATGCTCAGTTTTCATAATGACTCAAATCACGAGTCACTCACTATATGCACATCACTTGCAACCATAAACAAGACGATTACTTTTCTTTTGTTTCTTTTTAGATATTTTCAAAGAAAACGCACTCACACTCTAGGAATATTTGTTCTTGTCTATTAAATCTTTCTTTTCGTGCGGCCGTGTCACCGCGTGGTTTCACTGTCGCGTTTCTCTCAAGAAACAAATAAAAATGGCCATCAGACCAGTTTACAGACCGACTATCGTCAAAAAGAGGACCAAGAGGTTCATCAGACATCAGTCTGATCGCTATGACAAACTTAAGAGGAACTGGCGCAAGCCTAGAGGTAAGTTCTCGTCGACAGCCATGCTGCGATATATTTTTGTCAATTTTAGCGTATTTATTTAGAAAATCTACACATTTTTATGATCATTTACGCCTTTGCCGGCTGTATTTCATAAAATGTAGTTAGAAAAGTTGTTGTATTTACCTGAAACCTAACCTAAATCTTGCGTAGGTATAGGTTATCTTGATTTTTAACCATGTTGTTTTCTCACGTCAATAAGCTCTAACCTTATCACAATAAGTATTCTAACATGCTTTTACTCTGCAAGGGCACTCTGTGTTATCCATTATTGATATGGTACTCACAATTTGTTACCTTGCTAAAATAATTCTGCCAATTCCTATTCCGAGCTAGCTAGACTCTCGCTGCTTGGTCATAGTGGCAGAAACAATATTCCAGCCACACCTACACCTGTCCTTCCTAAACTGATAAATATCTAATTGGTATGAGGATATTTCAGTGCAATTTCCGTTCTGTAAAAAAGAACCTATTAACTTGACTAATAATGAATCAATCGCGCATTGAAAGTTCGACCTTAAGTTGAAGTGTGAATTTCAGGCAAACTTGACTCTCTGACCAAAATTTCTACAATTTCTTCTGAAAGATAGGCCTTGATAATATATACCTACTCTGAATGTCTTATGGTTTTCATTATAAACATAATTGTCTTTATCCCTCCTTATAAAATGGTTGGTTGGTTTTCCTTTCAAAATAAAATAACCATTTCAGGTATTGACAATCGTGTCCGCAGGCGCTTCAAGGGTCAATACTTGATGCCCAGCATCGGTTACGGATCAAACAAGAAGACCCGTCACATGCTCCCCAATGGTTTCAAGAAGGTACATAATTTTTGTTGTTTATTTAAAGGGATGTATTTTAGTTTACTTTAAATTAAATGGAAGCAGCTTTATTAATAATGGTTTGCACCATAGAATAATAAAACAACTATAATTTAATATTTTCACTTGAACAATAATGTTTTGCACTACAAACTAATGTTTTCCACTTTAAAAATAATAAATGCACTTTAACTGTGACAGTGACAGGTGCGTTTTTTTGTTATTTGACGTTTGTACGTTGGTGTGAAAAGGCCTTAAAATTGCGTTCCGTTTTGTTTTCAGTCAAATTTGTTACAGAATAAAGTGAACGGAACGTAATTAAATTCTAGTCGCGCCTAGCTTGAATAGGTTATTTGACAGTTGGAGAGCACAAATCGACACAAAGTTTGAAGTGATTCATTATTGATTTAATATGTTATTATTTTTAAAGCTGAGTATATTTACAGTGGAGGCCATTACTTTTATAGTGCGTTGCATCACTTTTAAAGATGAGTATTTTTAAAGTGGAAGGCATTACTTTTAAAGTGCGTTCTATTACTTTTAAAGCTGAGGTGGTTAAAGTGAAATCCATAAATTTTATAGTGAGAAAAAATTTTCCCCTAATTAAAATATAACATTGCACAGGTTACAGTAGGTTTTTGCTTACTGCTAAATAAGATTTCCCATGGGAATGATGTATTTTATTGCTGTTAAAAGTAGCCTATAGGTATCTCAATCCAGGACCTAGGCTATGTGTCCCTAGTTTCATCCCAATTGGTTGTGGTTTTTGAGTTTATTTTGTTACAAATCAATTTATAGATCGGAATCCGCGGGGCCGCCGTTATCAAAAGTATGGATATGCCCGCGGATCCGGAAGTTGCGACTGCTTGCGTGATTAAAAAACATTTATTCTAACGTTAAATGTGAATATTATAATGTCTTATTAAAAGTTTAGTTAGACTGCCATATAGGCAGTTGAAAATTATTATTTCTAAAATGTCTTCACGTCTAAACGTAAGAATAAGGAAACATTTTTTTTTAATCTCGCAAGCAGTCCCAACTTCCGGATCCGCGGGCATATCCTTACTTTTGATAACGGCGGCCCCGCGGATTCCGATCTACTTATACAAATCATATCATAAAAAGTTGTTTATCATGTTGTCTAAATAAAGGAACATATTTTTTTTTACACCCTGTACATCTAAAGTGTATTCAGAACTATGCAAGGGCACTCTGTGTTATCCATTATTGATATGGTACTCACAATTTGTTACCTTGCTAAAACAATTCTGCCAATTCCTATTCCGAGTAACTTGGACTCGTTGCTTGGTCATAGTGGTAGATACAAACTGTTTAATTGATTCAATACTTTGTTTTTGTTGATAAAATCCTTGTAAAAAGGACTGAATTTCTTTAAGATTCATCATGTTAAGGGTCAATGTCCTCGAGGCAATTGTCCCTTTCAAACCAATGACAGAATGCGCGCTCTGTCCTTTTCTAGCATGGGGTGGTTTCAAGCCGATTTAATATATTTTTGCATATATCTCAAATCTCAATGTACACAAAAAGTATTGAAAAACAGAGTTGATTATGATGTTCTTCATAATTATACGGTGAATTCGATATAACATTTGCCGTTTCTAAGCTCATAGAAATGTCACAGTTGTTGAAATTCGGAATTGAGACGCCAGTTTTTCATGATATTTCTGATGATTTCCTGGTGTAATACTAATTTAGGCAAGACAGTCAACAATTAAGTTATCATACACACATCATCCTAGCCTTTTTCCCGAATTTACGGTGTCGGCTACCTAATCTAGGGGATTGAACGAGGATACTGGTTATTACCACCTGACCTCCGCAACCCTGAAGGGAAACCAGACCCAATCCTAGATTAGTTTACACACAACCTTTGAATTTCTTCGTAGGTGTGTGCAGGTTTCCTCACGATGTTTTCCTTAACCGTAAAAGCGCCGAATAAACGTACATATGAAATTCGAAAACCGAAAAATTGGTACATGGTGGGATTCGAACCACAACCTCCTGCACAGAAGGCCGCGGCCGCGGCCCTATCCACTACACCATCCGGGCTAGTTAAGTTATCATACAAAGTTACAATTACAAATAAGAAAATAACATATTATGGTGCCTCACAAACCTTGATATTAGCTTTTTATGGACACCGTATTCACCATCTAAACATAGACTATTTTTATATTTCAAAATTCTTTTGGCAACATGATGATATAATTAGGTTGTTCGTTCACTTGCCATTATTACTTACTTATTACCAATATTCAATTTTCAGGTTCTGGTCCACAATGTCAAGGAGCTCGAGATCCTCATGATGCAGAACAGAAAGTACTGCGCAGAGATTGCTCATGGAGTCTCCTCAAAGAAACGCAAGACCATCGTTGAGCGTGCTCAGCAGTTGAGCATCCGGGTCACGAACGCTGCTGCCCGTCTGCGTAGCCAAGAGAACGAATAAGCCTACAATAAATTTTTAAGTTAAATTGATTTGGTTTTTATTGCAATCTCGTCCTATTTTTTTAGACCGATAGAAAGCCTTTGCGGTAACTTTGCAAAATGTCCCTTTGCCATAATGTTCCTTTCGCAAAATGTGCTGTTTCGCAAAATGTGCCGTTTCGCAAAATGTCCCTAGTCTTTTTACGTACTTACGATACGATACGTACGATATTATGTATCGATTCGTATGCGCACAAAATCACTAAATCTTGACTAAAATTGTTACCTGTCATTGTCTATCCTGAGAGAACAGAAAGATCGGCAACAATTTTGGTTAAGATATAGTTAAGTCATGCTCTCCACGAATCGATACCATTATGCATTGAAAAAATATTTAAAACCAATATATTTAATAGCATGCCAACGCGCGATAACGAATTTATCGCATCTATCTGTCAAACTCCCATACGATTTGACAGATAGATGTGATAAAATGTGTGATACCTACAACTACAACGGCTATCACGGCCTTATCGCGGCAGCATGCTACGGGGGCGCGCCTGGCCGTAGCTGGCACTGTTGCTTTTTAAGTGACGTTACACACTTAAAATAAGATGGCTTGCTAGATGGTGTCTTCCTAGGTGTCTTCTTATTTAAAGCACTATATGTCACTTTGACAGGATTAAAATCAGCTGTCAGGGCGTTTACAAGTTCATTAAAAACACTATTAAGAAACTGTAAACTCTTGTGCTCCAAAATAAGTAGTGACCAAAATTAAGACTTGGCTTAAAGGACTTGAATCCAAGCCATAAAATATTTTAAAAAAAAAAACGCACTGGAGTGCGTTCACGCATGCACCTAGGGGAAACCGTTAGAGCGACTTTTAATCTGACAGCTCGCGTAAACCCCCGTTCATGCACGCACTTGCACCTGTCAGGATGAAATTTCCCCTGACAGGCGCTTCAAAACGGGGCTTTATCAACTGTCAAAGTGAAAAGTTCCCCTAACCTTGCGCTAACCGTGCGCCCGTGAACGTACCCCCGGGGTACGTTCAGTCGACCCAGTTCGATATTTATACCGATCGAATCTTATACTAGTGGGACGCACTGAACGTGCACTTTAGCCGCTGTCAGATAAAACTTCACTTCCGGTGCGCCTCTGAACGGGCCGGATAAAAATTAACCTAGTCGAAATTTCGTCTGACAGGTGTCTCTGAACGGGCAGTATAATTTTTAACCAGGTTAAATTTCGATCGATCGAGCGGCTCTGAACGTACCCCTGCATCCGTATTTGGTTCGTATCCGTAAAAATTATATGGAAGCTGTCAAACATTTCGCGCCAATCCATACAAATTTTCACGGATTCGGAGCAGTGCGCTAACACGGCGCTAACGCTCTTATATGCTGTTTCTTCTTTTTTTGTGGCATTAATTGTACTTTGTGCCAGTGTCAAGTTTGTTTATTTTAAGAAAGTGACAGCACTAAACAAAGTTATGTTGTGCCTGCAACAGGATTAGCATCATTGAAGTCGATTGGTTTAGCCGTCAACAAAGTCTAAAAACAGTAAGGTAAGTATAAGACCAGTGGTCAAATGAGCGCTTTCAGCAAACGTTAGCAAAAACAAGCATGATTAACTTGATAAGCTGAAAATGAAAACTTGACGATAATAGTGTTTTCGCTGTATACAGAGTGTAATAAAAAGTACTGCGTACAAAACGCGTAGTAATATACAAAACAAACCACTCATTAAATAAAATAATAAAGATATTAGAAAAAAGTAAACATAACATACTTTATAATAGGTATTAGTGTTTAGATTATGTAGACTACCCTAGTTTTTATTTCAGCTCGATACATGCAGTATTTCCAGAGATATGACTGCGAGAAGTTAATGCATCTTTTTTCAATTTCTGAAATTACGGGTGCTCGCGATCTCGCTGAGTGTGACGTCATCTTGATTCGCGGTGCACTACGTAGGAAGTACGTATGGTTGTTTATATCGGGAAAGTTGATATTTCTCAATTTATTTTATAGGCCATTGTAGGCTGTATCACCTGATGTAAAATAAAAAAAATCCGCTCCTCGGAAGGCACATTAAGGTGGCAGTCGGCGGTGGTGCGGGTGGGCGCGGGGCAGAGTAACCTGTGACGAACGCCGTAGAATGCGTGACTACGGTTAGCTTACATGTTTTTGCTTTACGAATTTAATAATAAAAAAAAATATATTAAATGTATGGTTTGTGTTGTGTAGGTATCACTACATTACGTGGTTTAAAGGAACGCAGTACTTTTTTTACACCCTGTATTTTGAAACAATACGTTTTACAACCAATAACATTTCAATGTCTTTGTTCACTATACAATGTTTCGTGTAAAAGAGAGACGATGTTTGTCTACTCATTGACCATTCTCAGCTTGACCTGTTTAATTGAAAACACTTCAATAAAAAGTACACATTTCCAAGATTTCGCCCATCATAGGGAGCTGTTTGAGAAAGAAGTTCAGAACAAAATGGTGCCCAAAATCAAAATGGCGTCGGAAAAGAGTTCAGATAAAGATACTATGAGATGCAAAAGAAGCGTAGATCTTACATCATTGATCGAAAAGATTGAACCAATGCTAACGGTTAAGACTATTCCAGACTCTTTCGATTGCTTAATTCAAGGCAGAAAGATGATTAAGAGGCCATTCCCGAACTACGAATGTTATGACTTCTTCAATTATGCTTTAAGTGCTCATGATAATAAAAGACAGAATGCTTGGTGGAGCTTTTGGGACCAGAACCGGAACGATCTGGCTTATACCTACGACTTCATCCTATGGGATCAACGTGACAGCTATTCGTATAATAAAGAAAATCAGTTTTGGTATTTAATTTTGTATTTAAAAACTCTAGCGAATTTCGTTGCAGATCCTTCGAATATTCTAGAATATCCGCATTTCGAGAATGATGTTAAAGATTTAGAAAATGAACTATTTGAGTTGACTAAAACTATAGCGGTGCATGAAAGAAACAAATTAGACAAGGAGATGGAAATAACTGAAGTATTTGAAGCAATAAAGAGGTTTCAAGGAGACAAAATCGTCTTACTCAGGCAAATAAAAGATCTGTCAATGGAAACGGCGAAATATGAGTTCAATAAGAGATTAATTCAAGGGAAGGTTAATCAAGTACAACTGCAGACAGTGACTCTAGAGAATATTATAAATCTGTTTTCTAATGCCCAACTTGGTAACAAGTACCTTACTCAGTTTTCTCACCAAGGTAAATAATAATAGTAATAATAGGTACCTAATTCATGTTTAATGAACACGCTGCGTAATTGCCAAGTCACCATTGTGGTTTAACTAAAAATATAGAGACTACTAGATCAGTGGATAAATGACCGTCAAAGAGAACACAATTTACTTGGCTCACCATTAGATCTCACCACTTTTTACGCCTGAAAGACCGCTATTATATGTTAAAACTCAATAAATTGTATTGTAATTAATGCATTGAAACATTTCTACTACATTCCTACATACATACATACATAAAATCACGCCTTTATCCCTAATGGGGTAGGCAGAGCAAAAACGACCTAAATATAGGTGTTCCGCCACGTCTGACAAGTTTCGAGAGCTAATACAGGTGGTGATTATGTATATTGCTATAGTGACGGGTTGTCAGCCCTTCGCCTAAATTGCAATACACTGAAACCCTCGATTCCCTTAACTGATTTTTACAGCATGCCCGGGAGGAGATGCAGCCGGCACATTCTATGTTTTTCTATCACTCCCAGTCCAGCATGGAAGTCCATTTACTTTTTTTCCTCCACTTACTTTTTTTTTTTTGTTATGGAGAACTTCTTTAGCGGCGTTGTGTACTTATAGGGTAGCGTAGGTACGTCATATCTTACAAATAAAAAGGCTGAAACAGGAATAATTGCGGTAAAGCTGCATTTTTGGTATGTTGTTTGGGTTCACCTAGATAGTCGCAGTCTGAAATTCTCGCACGCAGAGTTTTTAAAAAACTTTTTTTTTTAACAAATCGAGTATCAACATTGGATGCCGTGTGTGGTATCATATGAAAGGGCATTTTAAGCTGATTCTAAAAATATATCGCACCATTACATATTTGTCACTTATTCTAAAAAATGGCTGCTCCAGATACGAAACTGTTCAATATTTTTTTGTGATATACCTACGGGGTGTAAGGGACAGCGTCCCGCAAACTTATAGGGGTTGCTCAGTCAACGATACTGAACAACTACCACCAGGTTTTTTTTTCAGGAAATGAAAATAAAAATTTGCTTTTTCATACAAAATGACCACATTGATCAGACAATTTGTATGGAAAAGCAATTTTTTTTTTTCATTTCCTGAAAAAAAATCCTGGTGATATGTGTTCAGTACCTATCGTTGACTGAGCAACCCCTATCAGTTTGCGGGACGCTGTCCCTTACACCCGGTATACCTACTACAAAGAAACTGATTTGGAAAATATTAACTATGTATTTATATAATATGACATAGCTGTACCTATTATTGGGATGGGTAAAAAATGTTAAACTCGCGTCAGAGTGACAGATCTGTGGACAGATCGACAGGGTCGTATTTTTGAACCGTTCGAATCGAACACTGAAAACGATTTTTCGAGCGGTTAAAAAAATCACTTAAAACACAACGTTACCGCGTTTTAGAAACCTACTAGCACCATCTGTTGACCCTTGCGCGCAATGAGTTTTCACTTCTGCCGGCATTCCTGGAGAGCCAATTTTTTTTACTGTTTTATTATTCAGGGATTCAGGTAAGGTTGCGATAAGGTTGATTTCAAGATATGCAACCATCGCCCGTAATGCCTTAGATTATCGTTCAAATCAGTGCGCGCAACGGCGTGGCGCTTACGTCCGTGGCCGCGTCAAAAATGTGCGCAAAACCACAGAATATATAATAGTACTAGGGTACAGAAGACGCACTCTAAAACCGCATCGTAACAAAAATAAATCTTTCCGCCCGAGAATAAAGTCCAATTCCGTTCGCAAGCGCATCAATACCTACTTTTATAATAACCTACCGATCGCGCACGCAAGCAAAAATGTGCCGAATAGCTACGCGCGAGAGTTATTATTTCTTTGAAAGTCTCAAACAGCTCGCTCACTCGCACGCTTTAGGGTTGCGATCTTGCGACTAGCGACTTTTTGTGACGTAACGGAAATTGTCTGGTAATTGAAATAGGTATCTTATCACAGGAATAATTTATGTATTCTACGTAGGTATAATCCAATCGAGATCGGCCAACTGCGCGGGACTAGTTTTTTAGTTCCCAAATGTTTGCGCAATACACAAGCGCAATCCCTATTCCCTCAATCTCTTATTCTGTTGAGACAGATTGACTGATACGAACAGAGAGAAATAAGGCGCAGGACCGACTATTACTTATCAGCCTGCAATGTATCCAAACTAGAAATACCTACTTATATTATTAAATTTATCGAAAGAGTCTAGGAAACTACCATACAGATTAATTAAATCATTTAAATATAAACTAAAACTTGGCGCGATAACTTTAACAAGGCGACTGCGATACGCTTGCGTGTGCGGAATATACAGTACGAATCGAGCGACGCGCGACAGCCCACTGAACTAAGCCCCACGCGTGGGGCGGTGCAAGTACTTGTAGCTTCATGCCTACCGGCCGGAGTGCGCCAGGCCTGGCAAAACGCACAAAAAAGCTAATTCCATAAACACTGATCGTCGGATTAATAATAAAATGTACCAATTTTAGATAATCATAATACGGATAATTTCCCGAATAAAACCGTGAAAGCGCTGTTAAAAGTTAAGAAGGAATATCAAATTTACTGATAAAAACAGCTTTACTTTCAGATTTTTTTAGCATACTTATTTATGAACTAGAATATTTTCAAAATGAACTCATTCTTAGGGCCGCAATTATAGTGGAGACTCAGAACCGCACTGTATAACTTCCCCATACACCCCGTATAGTTGATTTTAACACCCTGTATAACTTCTCCATACACCCCGTATTGTTGATTTTAACACCCTGTATAACATCTCCATACACCCCGTTATGACTGAACAATCCAAAATGGCGCAAAACACATGGCTGATACGCACTTAAGTTAACTCCAGACCACAATTAACCCATCTCGAGTGCGCGCCCGCGTTCTAAATTCGAATTATAATGTTTATACATTAGGAGCGACTCGGCTGAAGTCTGAGTCGTGATAGCGTTCCTAAGTAGGAACTAAAAATTTGACTGAGTAAGACAGGCGACTTAAAACTGTACATAAAACTAGTATTAAATTTGAGTGACTTTCATAAAAATACAAGCCTTAAATGTATATGTTTTAGAATTATCCATTTATTCGTTTTAGGAAAACATCCTTTTAAAAATAACCTTTTGCCGGTAGGAATCTATTAGGAATGTTCAAGTTCTCACTTATGCCGGCGTTCCCGGAGTCACAGAATATATCCTAAGCTTTAATCCATGCGTCACATTGGTTCTGTGATAGACATAGGTCCCTAGGTGCTTGGCCCCAGGGTCCACATGGACACCCGGAGTGCAACTCGTATTTTTTTTTAACTTTTTTTTTAAATCTTGTTTGTTTTGTGGTGTGTTTGCCACCTTCTTGGTGTCACTTGTCGTCTTCTTCTTTTAAAATTTATTGATCAGATGAAGAAAAATTTAGGATGTCAACTTTGATGTCATCTGTCTCTGTCATTTTTGTGTATCATCTATGCATGCATTTTTGGTCATTGTTTCGTTTGGTTAAATTCTTCGTATCGAATTTTTTTAAGTTGATTTATCTTTTACATACAGACAAAATGCGCCAACAGATATTAAATTGTGTAGTAATTATTATGGTACTTCTGTTACCAGAAGTGGCACAATTTTCCTTCCGGAAATGCATGAAACTAGAGAACAAACTTAAAGAACATTTTAAGTGTTTAAACTTAATACCCATTCAAAAAAATTTAGAAATAGTTTGCAAAACAGCGAGACGCTGGATGAAAAGATGTTCAGATTCGAACAAATATATAGAAACACAATTAAAGCCTTTTGTAACAAGAACATGCCCTTACGCTGATTTAGATGCAGAGTTCCAGGAAATTGACGAAGCTAATAGAACTGCGAATAACAAGACCTACCATGAAATAGATTGTGACAAGGTTTTGTCCGGAGGACACGACCTGTTGTCGTCAAACACGGCCATTTTGTGTTTATTATTATTATTACTTTACACGCTGTAAAAGAAGATCCGCGTCTATTTAACCGCATGTTCGACTAAAAGTAGTGTGAAATATGTTGTATTTACTGTAGTAGTCAACGTGTGTTGTGTTGTGTTGGAACCTACTTAGCGCACATAGATGGCGCCACATTAAGAATCAACAGTCCTGAAACGCGGTATCGAAGTTTGCACGGCGATCTGCATATATACAACTTCCGAATTCATCCAGTCGGACTCCGGTCCCCTGGTCACAACACCCGACCAGGCGGGTAACTACCCTTTTCCCATCCGTCATCACTCGGCCAACTGACCTCAAGGAAATACTTTAGATTGTTGTATCCGCTGGCTGGCGTGTTCTTGTTGGAGATGGATAGAAGAGAAACACCTTCTTATTTACACTATATACAGTTTATTTATGTACCACAATATTTACAGTTATTAGAACACTAAGTTAGTAGTGAAATACAGATAAGATTCACAGACAGAGATAACTGGAGAAAATCTAAGACAAATTGTGTAGAGAAATATCTTCACGGAAGCGCGCGAGAGTCGTGTTCTGACAAGCTCGCGAGTGTTGCCTTGCCTCTCTAATAATAATTAGTGGCGGGAAAATGATCCGCCACACCACGAATAAAGGTTGGAACATCTGTGACGAAGAACAACAGAATATTTTTTTCTATGCAATTAGCTATTTATGTAACTGTTGCATAATGATGGATATTTAACACGAGTATACACGAGTGTTAAATACTAATTATGTACAGTTTCATACAATAGTTTATCTACACTCATACAACAAATTTAAATTAAAGAAAAAATAAAGTAATCATTATTTCTTCTTTTCTAGTTTGCTCAAATAGCAAGCATCTGCGTAAAAATTAAAAAAAAAAAACTTCATTTTGTTACAGCTTTGCGATAACGAAATGAAATTTGTATGGTTCCTTAGTCACGGCTGCATCGAAAGGTATATCATTTGCTTAGCGTTTCTGATAAGTAAATGAAGGATTTACGACATGAGTGTAGATAAAAACTTTTATCTATCTATCTTCTATCAATAGGTACTGAATGATACATACATACATACATACATACATAAAATCACGCCTTTATCCCTAATGGGGTAGGCAGAGCAAAAACGACCTAAACATAGGTCGTTCCACCACGTCTGACAAGTTTTGAGGGTTATTACAGATGATGATTATGTAGACGTATATTGCTATAGTGACGGATTGTCAGCCCATCGCCTAAATTGCAATACACTGAAACCCTCAATTCCCTTAGCTGATTTTTACAGCATGCCCGGGAGGAGATGCAGCTGGCACATTCTATGTTTTTCTATCACTCCCAGTCCAGCATGGAAGATACTGAATGATAACAAATCAGAATTACCTAAATTACTTACATGTTTCTATGTAAAATGTGTTAAATAAAAGCCTAGGTATATTGTAAAACATGACTAAATAAAAAATATCGTAACTTATAATATCAAACAGTTTCTATTTTAGTTGACCTTTCTTTCTTTCCAAAGTCGAAAAAATATGAGCAAATTTTTTTCGCCTTCTCCATACAAAATAGAGGACGCCATTATTGTAGGTGAGCATTTTTGTATGGAAAAATAAATAAAAATAAAAATGATAAGTAGGTAATAAATTTTTGTGTTTTGAGAAAGTTGCTTGTTATCTTATCATTAGCAAAACACGTCTCCTAGAGGTACGCAGATTTTTTTAACACTTTGTATTTGAGCTTGAGCTAAGCAAATTATTTAGTTATTTTATTATTGTCCTAGTATTATTATCCTAAGGCCCAAAACATACAAGCGACACGTAAGGCGAAGGCGCGGCGCCGCTCATACATTTTTGAAGGCGTGCAATATGAATGAGCGGCGCGGCCTGAGGGCGCGGCGCCTTCGCCTTAAGGCTGATTCACTTCAACAAGTACCTACAGTGGCGAGTTAAGTTACGAGTGAGTGAGAGGTAAGATCCTAGCACCGCGAGTGAGTGAGAGGCGAGTTGACCTACTTACTACACGCCACTGGACTTGTCGAAGTGTAGGTAAATCAGCCCTTAGGGCCTAATCAGTTTCTGTCAGTCCTTAGCTGATCATAATCACAGCCAATCACAGGCTTTTTCTAAGGGCGTGAACTTCTCTAAGTGGAGGAGGATGAGTAGTGCAAGGCGCCTGCGAAATGCCACCCTAACATAGTCCTCCCACCGACTTTCGGTGATGTCGGCTAATCTCACAGAGATAGACCAACTGCGCAGGACTAGCTTTTACAGTCGTACAAGGATCTTTTGGCGCGTGGGTGACATTGACAGCACAGATTACCTAGTATACATGTCCGTTAGGTTGAAATCAGAAGAGGCAGTTGAAGGTTTCGGTTGGTTTCCCTATGCACTAGTTCGGTGTGCTCGGATCGTAATAAGATACACAGGGATAATAAATACCTACATAACCTACTAGTACTACAATTTGTATTTTGTCAAAAGTGGTATTTTTTTACTAGGCGTTACTCCCTGTCTACCCTGTAAGAAATAAAGGCATGACTATAATGCATAATAATAATAATAAGTTACAATCATCTGCAACCAGCCTTAGGGGATCGCATGTTTAAACGCCATGCGGTAATATTCCCACACGACTTACGAAATCAAATCACGGTAAGACAGTTTACACAAAGAGTTAGGTAGTTATGAATATTGGAGCTGAGAAGGCGAAAAGAAAAGTGTTTTTCTCAAACATGCATGAAAAACGTCTTATTCCTTATGCAAAATCAATACGCAAACTTTGACATTTATGGTTTCAAATTAAAAAAATAAACTTTTTTATTTTTTTCATAGAACTCGTCTCTTTCTTTCGAACAACAAAGCGCTCCGTCAAAGTACAAAACGCCATTCCTCCATGCCAAAACTCTCCAGCAAAGTCCAAAACGCCATGAAATCATGCCAAAACTTTTTTTTTCTAAGAAGGTACACTTGCGTTTAGGCCTAGCACGCACTGCGATTTCTTTCGCGCGAATTTTTTCCGCAAAAATCTGTGATGTATGGAGTTGTATGAAGGTGCACGCACACGCGGAAAAAATTTCGCGAGATTAATCGCATCGCAGTGCGTGCTAGGCTAGGCCTTAGTTTCAACCATTTGCATTTGTGTTGACCTAGCACTGAGGCTATACGCCATAGATTTTTTATTTATGTATTTCCTTGCATTAATTTGAGAAAAGCACTATGTAAGCCTCGGCGGAAATAGCAATTGCCTGACTCGTATTATTGAAGTCCTCGCCTGACTCATCCGTCAATTGCTGGTTTTCCATGCCTCGACAACAATGTACTATTACTGTCATGTGCACATCTCGTCCACGTAAAACAACGTAAAAATTCACGTCACGGCCACCACGGCATGGCGACGGCGGACGGCGGCGCACGTTGCGGCAAGGTTTTCTTAACTAATAACGTCATCGGCAACAACGTCGCAACGTGCCCCGTCACGACGTCGTGACGTCAGTATTTTCTCTGGACCTAGTTTTTTTTTATAGCTAGGAAGGTAGGTATACCCAGTTTTATTGGAACCGGGGAGTCTCGGGAGAACCGGGTGCATATTCTCAACTCGAGTTCCCATAAAATACCTAGATAATAAAAAAAAGGGGGTTGCACTCCGAAGTGAAAACTTGAATATTAACGGTAGACTCGAAAGAAACATTACCTGAATAATAAAACAGTTAAATTCGGAATTCAATGGTAGTCTCCTGTCGATTTCGATTCCCAAAGTGAATCGCCGATATCTGTCTCGAGTTCTCGAGTCGATTTGGAGTTAGAATTGATTTTAACTCGAATATTTATTTGAATCGATTTCGCGGCTAAAGAAGTTTTCACTTAAAAAAAAAACTATAGATAGGATTAAAAGGCCAGACTGGGATCGAATCATAATATGGGATACCTAAGCTGGAAAGAACAAATCTCAACATGGAACAAGCTACAAATACAAAATCTCAAAATGGGACAAAAAATCTCAAAATGGGACAAACAACAAACCAAATCCCAATATGGGACAAACTACAGAATTACAGGCTGGAAAGAACAAATCTCAATTATGCGATAAGCTGGAACGATGATTTTCTTCCTTGTTAAAATAGTTGCGGGAAAATGGAAAACATAGAATGAACTCACTTCTCTTCCGGTTGTTTTTTCTTCTTTTATTTATTTAATCAATTTATTGTACACAGAAATATGCAAAGGACCAAATACATAATGAAACAAACACACAACAGGCACTTCTCAGATTAGTACGGCGGTTAGCCGGAAAAGTTTGCAAGCTGGCGTGATGGGATGAATGGGTCTCAGACTGGTTGTACACATCCTAAGGTAACTTTTACTTCAATGACATCTCACCAACCAAATGGGGAGAAAAACTGGGAACTAAATGGCGCCACCAGCGAGTGTTCCTTTTTCCTGTGATTGGTCAGTAGGTAATCTGTCAATGTCAATGTCAATATCAGTTTTGCGTCTTCTCATTGGTCTCTTTTGGAACACTCGCTGGTGGCGCCATCTGCAATTAGCTTTGCGTTTTTATCCTCATTGCAGCCTGATCGAAGCATTTTTTTATCAGGCGCCATTTTGGATCCGCCATCTTGGATTGTCGGAGGTTACCTACTATCATTCCCTATAACATTTATTCGAGCACTCTCCATCTATCTCTCATCGTTTAGGAGATATTCGACTTTTTATTTTGTATGGCGGCCATCTTGTTTTCCGCCATTTTGTTTTTTTTTTACCACGATGTGAATTTGACCAGGGTGTGCTCCAAACTTTGTTCGAGCACCACTCCTATATCATTGAAATACTGTAATTGCTCCTATATAGTAACCTAACCGACCCTGCCTGCAGACCCATAGAGTGTACCCACCAGGGCAACATATCTCAAAAGTTACCTTAGGATGTGTAAAACTAGTCTGAGACCAATTCAACCCATCACGCGAAAGTGCAAGCTTTGTCCTGATTTTGATCCTTAACCGCCGTACTAGATGTGTTATTTAAACAGAAACTACATTGCTACGGGCTACGGCGCTAAATTGCTACGCGCTATGTCGTTTATTTGCTACGCGCTACAGGCTACGGGCCCTGTTCGCTACAAGCTACGTGGAACTTCGTCAAAAGAAAATCTGACATTATGCAGTCGGAAATTTTATCAACTGTACCTAAGGCTCGTATTTATAAAGCGATCTCAAGATTGAGAGCAATATTAAGTGCAGATTTGACAGTTCATTTTGTATTGGAATGACATTTCTGATACATACTAAAACTCGCTGTCAGTCTCGAGTGCTGTTTATAAATACGGGCCTAAGATAAGCGGCAATATTTACTTGTTGTATGATAGTCAGGTTAGATTTTAGCTTTCCTTTCTACTTTTGTCCGCGACAGTACTTATGCAAGCCAAGGTAATAGCATAACCACCTTTCTTAACGATATTCAACTTCGTTGAAGCATTGTTTACCCTTTCTCTGTTCAATAATTCAATAACCTGGATACTAGTAATTTTCTTGTCAAACATAAACTGAACTTGAAATCGATGTATTTTAGTAATTCATCGCCAAAGAAACCATTTTCAGATTCAATTTGGAACATTAAAGAACATGGTTCGCGCGTTTTTTTAAATTCGGTTTTAATAAAAAGTCAAAGGCGAAAATGTATTCAGCCTAAAGTATTATGTTTGAGAAATTGAGGGTTTTGTTTTATATTTTTCTAACGTTATTCATTCCTTATTTTCTACAGGAATATATTTCTGCAATATTATTGAGTAAAGTTCGGCCCTGTAATAGTTGTGGGAGCTGCAACCGATATTGAAGCAAACAATGGATTTCAATTTTGTTGTCCTATTTTTGTCTCTTAATTTGGGATGCGTCTTATCTGAACTAAGTTTAAGATTTGGTAAGTCAAATTAAAGAACTCATTTATTGCATTGCATAGGATTTTTTCTGTGTGTGACTGTCAAGAAATTGAAATTTAGAAAGCCGTCCCTCACCACCTACGCTTTATTTTTAGTGTTTGTAACGGAGTCCCAAGAGCCGGAACTGGCTAAGAAGATTGCCCGTGCTCTCAAAGTCACGGAGGAACTGAGGCCAGAAGTTAAAATCAGTGATAATGTGATCCCACTTGATAGGGAGCAGGAGGACGACAGCTATATGAGATGTAAGTTCTTTGTTTGCTCGACTTGGTGGAGCCACTTTTGTGCTATGATATACCGGGTGTAAGGGACAGCGTCCCGCAAACTTATAGGGGTTGGTCAGTCAATGAAACGCAACAACTACTTACCACCAGGATTTTTTTTTCAGGAAATGAAAAAAAAATTGCTTTTTCATACAAAATGACCACTTTGATCCGACAATTTGTATGAAACAGCCATTGTTTTCTTAAATTATCTGAAAGTATCCCCTGGTGAAAGTTCAGTTTCGTTGACTGAACTACCCCTATCAGTTTCTGGTATGCTGTCCCTTACACCCCGGTATATATGTGTTACGCTCAATTTCATGGTATTGATCAAGATAATAATATTTTACCTTATTTGACGGTCACTTCTATCTCGCCGCATAATGAAAATATCACTTTACTGATCCAAAAATCTTAACTTACATGGCGAGCGCGAGATATGACGTCCCTTACTCTAATAATTTTGCAGTATGCTCAGCCATATCTAAAGGCGTCTCCATGATCGTGGACCTCTCCTGGTCGCCGTGGGATAAGGCTCAAGATCTGGCCGCTATGACAGGGGTGCCAATAGTCAGAACTCTGTTGGGCGCACAGCAGCTGATTAGAGCTCTGGATGAATATTTGGAAATGAGGAATGCTACTGATGCTGCGTTGATAGTGGAGAGTGAGGCTGGTAAGTCTTAAAATGATCCATTTTGTGTGGGGAAAATTCATTTAGCCGCCATATATTTGTTATTACCTGCTTGGCCCCTATACAGCTTGTTCCATATTGAGATTTGTTTTTTCGAGCTTGTCCCATATTGACATTTAATTTCTTAAGTTTGACCCATATTGAGATTTTGAGAATATGACAGTAGCTTGACAAAGCTTTCAAACCATTCCGCACAGGCTCTGAAGAATACGCAACCATCCAGCTTATGTCATATTCATTATGTTCTTATCATCGACCTATGTGAAATTATATTTTTGTAGCTTTCACCATGTTGAGATTTTATTCTATTCAGTTTGTCCCATTTTAAGATTTGTTCTTTCCAACTTGTCCCATATTAAGATTTGTTCTTTCCAGCTTGTCCCATATTAAGATTTGTTCTTTCCAGCTTGTCCCATATTAAGATTTGTTCTTTCCAGCTTGTCCCATATTAAGATTTGTTCTTTCCAGCTTGTCCCATATTAAGATTTGTTCTTTCCAGCTTGTCCCATATTAAGATTTGTTCTTTCCAGCTTGTCCCATATTAAGATTTGTTCTTTCCAGCTTGTCCCATATTAAGATTTGTTCTTTCCAGCTTGTCCCATATTAATACTCAGATTTCGTAGCTGATGTCTCAAGGAATATTTTAATTAATGATGTAACTACCTATTTGTGACAGATGTAGACAGAACCCTGTACGAACTCCTTGGTGAATCAAATATCCGCGTGTGGGTGCACGCCGGGCTCACTCGGGACTCTGCACGGGCTTTGAAGAACATGCGACCAGAGCCAAGCTTCTATGCTGTCGTTGGAGAAAGTGCGTTTGTCATGGACACCTACAGGAGGGTAAGTAGTAAGTTCCTACCCAGAGGTATTGAAGTGATTTGGATGGATGGGAATATTCACTGTTTGAGCGTAAAAGTTGCACTCTTCTAGTAAACTCCGAAAATAACCTGCATCTTCCCTCCACAGGCAGTAAAAGAGAAGCTGGTCCGGCGCGACTACCGCTGGAACCTCGTGTTGACTGACTACGGCTCCGGGTTGGATCTGACTTCGCTGGTCACCGCGACTACGGTGCTAAAAGTTGGTACTGCCGAGTGTTGCAGACTGACTGGCCAGAAGGAGGATTGTAGTTGCCCCAATGACCTGCAGGTACATGACACTTTTTATTTATTATTTACGAAACGCACGTAGTTCTTGCGATGGAGTGGAGTCTATATCTACCTACAAGGCTTACCACTAGTGTCCATCCTGCGCTAAATAGCTTGCTGTGTTCCGTCGTTTGAGGAGAAGCCTATATGTAACCCAGCTTCCAGACTTGCTTGGTTGCTTGAAGATCTGCAATAGTGTAGCTCTCCCAACTAGCAAAATTGTCTTGGGTTAAGTAACATATAAGAGTGATAGCATTATAAATAGTATATAAGTATCTAGATTAAGAACAAACTTCTTATTAGAGCATGCATAGAGACGTTTCGAACTTAAAGAACATATAAGCTTATTAGGAGCTCTTATAGATATATTTAAGACAGCCTTACAAAATATTTATAAGTATAAAAGTCATAGAAGCGCATGTTGGAAGACTATTTACACTTTTTATAATTTTATACTTAAAAGGGCACTTTATAAGGTTGTTTGTTCTTTAAAGCGTCTTTGATAAGTATGATATTAGAGTACTGCTCTTACTAAAGCATTATATACAACACTTAAATAACTAAAAACTTATAAGCGTGAGTTGTCTTAGCAGAGTCATTTTAAAGTATAGTAGCAGGTCGGAAGATGTTCATAAGACTATTTGAACTTATAAAAGTCATAAGCATGCTTTACTCAGAAGATTGCTTATTTAAAACCAGCCAAGTGCGAGTCGGACTCGCGCACGAAGGGTTCCGTACCATCATTTATAAAAATGGCAACAAAATTATATCTGATGTCCGACTCGCATTTGTTGTTATAGCGGAAACAGAAATACGTCATCTACGAAAATTTCAACTCTGTGGCTATCACGGTTCATGAGATACAGCCTGGTGACAGACGGACAGACAGACAGCGAAGTCTTAGTAATAGGGTCCCGTTTTTTACCCTTTTGGTACGGAACCCTAAAACCTATCGACATCCATCATAATAACCATTATGGTATTGCAGGCTACTCTAGAACAATTAATTCAAACAACATTGCAGCATTTCATATACCTACATTGTTCCTAAAGGCTCTTTCATTTGACTAAGGAACCCTATTACATACGAACAATGGCCGTCGAACATTCTTTAAGCAAGTGTGTTTTAGGAACAATGATCTTATAACTTATTTAACTAGAGTCAAATAAGAAACATCGAGCTTTATTCGCACTAAATTAAGAGCTATTGAGCTTTTAATCATCCTGATAAAGTACACTGTAAGTTACATTGGCAATTAAGTAAAAATGGCGAGATTTTGTATTATTTTACTTATAAAGAAAATATTAAATTATTATTCATAACTCATCTGAGAAATGGCCCGAGCTTGCTATATTATTGATTTTACAATTCCTTCGAATAAATGTACTTCGCATAGTTCAGCGGTATAATATTAATACACAAGCACAAATATCATATTATGTCAACAATAAAATATAATATAATGGCGTACTTAATACTTACATTTCTAAAGATTTAACATATGTTGTGCACATACGATCGGCCGACTAATATGTTTTCAGTACGGTAAAAAATACTCTTAAAAGAACACCACGAAGAGACAAACAAGGGGAATCATACATAGAACGGCATTAGTAAGACTTCACAATGACATTTTTGCCCTTAACCCATGCTAGTATAAAGCACTCGTAAGGGTATTTGGCACTAAAGAAGCATTAAGCAGATCACTGTAAGATTGAAAACACACTCTTCAAGACCTTAATGCAATAACAGTAAGGGCAAACCCCCTTATAAAGTGCGCCCAAATCGACACTTACAGACTTTTGTTAGTGTACAATAAGAGTAAAAAAAATATGGTCTTAGGATATTTGTAAGACCAAATTTTGCTAGTTGGGCTTACATTAGCTCTTAAACTCAGTTTAGCCCTAGACAGTATATAAGATAGACTAAGTTCTTAGTAAAATACATGTTTACTTTTCTCCCACAGAGAACACAGTACATCCTGACATCCTTAATCCAATACTTAACGGAAACATACTCGAAGTTGGATCGAGAACTTCCTCTCATCACTTCTAAAATAGACTGCGATCTATCAGAAGCTTCCATGAACGGTACCAGCGAAAGATTGTATCGACAGTTCGCTGAAGACGCTGAGATGAATAATGAAACGCTGTTCTATTGGGATGGCGATAGGTAAGATATCTTTCATTGACTGAGAGCGATAGAATAACAGAATATTCCAGCGGCTCTTCCCAGCCAAGGTGTCGTACGTATAGTTCGTAGTGTTCGGTGTACGGTACGTATTGTAATTTTTTTATATTTTTTTTATTGGGTTTAAATAAGAGGCCAGTGTGCTATCGGTATAGTACTATTATATATTCTGTGTCGGTATACTCCTGGCCCCTCCCCATCTCATCACATATTTACCTTGTAACATTGGTATTAGTATTTAATATATTACAATTGCGGCTACTTAGTAATAACAATTATTGTGCACATCACATAGATACATTAGTTGCAGTATTTAATATTATACAAGTAAATTTTTCAAGTTAAAAATCTTCTAAGACAGTAACCTGTCAATCTATCACTAAAGCAAGCATTTCACCGTGTTCGTTATTTCTAAATTAATTCCCAAGCCTTAAAACGTGTCAAATCCACATTGTATGAAGTCATTGACGCTCTGCCTACCTGAAGATGATGCAGCTTTAACGATATTCAAACTTACTTTTTTATCATCTACCCATTCAGTTCAGGACTTCTACTACGCTCCCGATTCCTCCTCTCCACCTACAAACCTGAGGAAAGTCTGCAGAACATCGCCAGCTGGACTACAGATGAACAGTTTACACTGTTACCAGGTATTTAAACAATCAATGATAATTTTTTTTTAGCCTGGTTTGTCCCACTGCTGGGCAAAGACCTCCCCTTTTTGTTTCCACTTTTTTCGTTCATGTGCTATTTGCATCCAATCCTTCTCGAAGGCATCCATTTCATCACGCCACCTCTTTCGGGGCCTCTAAAAATAATATTATAAAAATAATAGGTAGTTTTAATTGTGTATTATCTCTAATTTTGTTCATTCGTTCCTAGGTCAAGTGTTGGAGCCACTGAAAATGTTTTTCAGAATTGGGACGGCACCAGTAAGTTCATATACATAAGTTCTAAAAAAAAACGCATCATTTGCAGAATTGCGTTGCCACAAATATTATTAACTATAATGTGAACTTTATTTATACTACTTCCGTATGCGAATTAAATTTAAATGATTCTAAAATACGTCTCCTGGCCATTACGTGTGAAATTATTTCCTAGGGCGTACCATGGACCATGCACAAGATGGACCCAACAACCGGCGAACCAATATACACCGAAGACGGTCAACCCGTCTACGAGGGATACTGCATCGATCTCATCGCGAAGCTAGCCGAGGTATCCTTTTTGAGATTTGTTCTTTCCAGCTTGTCCCATGTTGAGATTTGTTCTTTCCAGCTTGTCCCATGTTGAGATTTGTTCGTTGTGGCTTGTTCCATATTAAGGGGATCCCCGGTGCCGCCAGCGTCCCCATCAGCTAAAAAAATCAATACTCACTGAAAACGCAATTAATCGAAAATCCGGTAAACCAGATTAAATAATAGGTACTGAAGTTTGTTTTAAGCACTATAAATTCATGATTCAGTGTTTACAGCAGTTACAGATACCAAAATTGGCCGATTTTCGCAAATTTTCCTTCTGTTACCACCAGGAACTATGAATTTCATCTTTATGATGTTCTTAATTATCTTATTTGCTTTTATTTCAATATGGTTTACAGGATTTTCGATTAATTGCTTTTTCAGTGAGTAATGATTTTTTAACTGATGAAGGCGCCGCCTGGCTCAAGGTAGCCCCTTCAGTTTTATATTCCAGTCTGTCCCATAGTGAGATATTGTTTCTGCAGCTTGTCTCATATTGAGACTTATTATATCCAGCTTGTCCTATGATAAGACAATTTGTCCCAGATTCGGACATGATACCGTTCCTGTTATACCTACTTATTTCCTTTTTTCCAGACAATGGACTTCGATTACGAAATCATCTCTCCCAAGTCTGGTGGGTTTGGCAAGAAGCTGCCTAATGGGACGTGGGACGGAGTCGTTGGGGATCTTACCAGAGGGGTACCTAAGTTATTTTAGTTTGCCAGCAGGCCTATGATGCGCACTGAAGACTTCGATTTGTCTACAAGCGTTGCATACTTCACTATGATTAATGCATGTCCTTTTCCGTAGTGAAGTGTGCAACGAAAGAGATAATGCGTAGACAAAACGAAGTCTACTGTGCGCATCATAGCCCTGCAGGACTCTGGCTACGGTAGCTTGTACGACAAGAGCAGTCCACTTTTCTGCAAACTTGTATCTACATACATTTTCTAAGATATCAAAGGTTTTCTGCGTCGGGTTTACTTTTATACTTATAAAATAAAACTCTCACTCATCTAGTTCCCGTAATAACCGTCGTTTCACCGTAGGAAACGGATCTAGCGGTGGCAGCTCTAACCATGACGGCCGAGCGAGAAGAAGTCATAGATTTCGTGGCGCCGTACTTTGAGCAGACCGGTATTCTTATAGGTGAGTTTCAATTTTAATATTCATCATCAATCATTATCAACTGGCTGTATCCGTCCACTGCTGGACATAGGCCTCGGCTCTGTTTTCAGCCGTTGCCCGCTACATTACCACGTCTGTTCTCAGCCGTTGCCCGCTACATTACCACGTCTGTTCTCAGCCGTTGCCCGCTACATTACCACGTCTGTTCTCAGCCGTTGCCCGCTACATTACCACGTCTGTTCTCAGCCGTTGCCCGCTACATTACCACGTCTGTTCTCAGCCGTTGCCCGCTACATTACCACGTCTGTTCTCAGCCGTTGCCCGCTACATTACCACGTCTGTTCTCAGCCGTTGCCCGCTACATTACCACGTCTGTTCTCAGCCGTTGCCCGCTACATTACCACGTTTTTTTTTTCACACCAATGGGCAGAAAACTGAAAACTATCTTATCTCTCTTGCAGTGATCCGAAAGCCAACCCGCAAGACTTCCCTCTTCAAATTCATGACGGTGCTCCGGACAGAGGTAATATATTTAAGGGGCTTTACCATATTTCGCGGCGGGCCGAAATAGGTATTTGTCTCTCACTCACACAAACGCGGCACAAAACGTGCTGAACAAGGAGAGTAGATTTTAACGTAAGCGACAAAATGACAAATTAGTTAAATTATGAATGAAAATTACATCAAAATGAAAAAATATTACTACAAAGGATCAAGGTTACTATGCTTTATGTTTTAAGAAAAAAATTACGTAGTAGCTCGGTTGCCTTATTCATTAAAAACCGTTTTAAGTTTTTTGAAAACCTGACTTTATGATTTTTTTTAACATCTTAAAACAGTTTTAATTGTGTTTTCAATACTTCATCGGACGAGAAATATCTATAAGATCAATATAATATTTTTGTCGGCAAGCGTAAACGCAGTACTTTGGCTAGAAATCATTTTACGCAACGTCAATAAAATTAGTAAGGAGCCTTAGCTCCTAGGAACTACAAAATTCAATTATTGACCATTAAAAGTCCGCGTTACGTTTTATGAACCACATTTATCAGGTCTGCTGTAAAAAAATTCATTTTAGAAATAAGCAGTACCTGTTGTGTCTCGTCTTGATTCCTTATGTAACTATGTCTCTGTCTATGTTACTGTGTGTGTACAATAAACTGTTAAATAAAATAAATACAGAAGAAGTCTTTGTGTTCTTTATGTTAATCTTATACAACGTGTAACAGAAAGGGTATATGCATCGAGAAATGTGTGAATCTACCCATGAAACTGAACAACTTTCCCTCAGGAACATAGGTCGAAAAACGAAAAAAATATTTTGACCTTCCATACAAAATACATCAGTTGATAGCGCATTTAGTATGGGAAGTCATTTTTTTTTCGTATTTCGACTTATGTTCCTTAGGGAAAGTTGTTCAGTTTCATGGGTAGATTCACACATTTCACGATGCATTACCCTTTATGTTACACGTTGTATAGCTGTTATTTGTGTAATAAGTAATTTTCCCTTTCTTCACTTGAGGTTTGGTTGTCCATCGTGGCTGCTCTGTTGCTCACCGGGTTCATGATATGGTTACTGGATAAATACTCCCCTTACTCAGCGAGAAACAACCCTGATGCATACCCTTATCCTTGCAGGTAATTAAGACTTCCATGCTGGACTGGGAGTGATAGAAAAACATAGAATGTGCCAGCTGCATCTCCTCCCGTGCATGCTGTAAAAATCAGCTAAGGGAATCGAGGGTTTCAGTGTAATGCAATTTAGGCGATGGGCTGACAACCTGTCACTATAGCAATATACATAATCACCTGTATAATAACCCTCAAAACTTGTCAGACGTGGCGGAATGACCTTTATTTAGGTCGTTTTTGCTCTGCCTACCCCAATAGGGAAAATGGCGTGATTTTATGTATGTATGTATGTATGTAATTAAGCCTATGAAAGTCCTGACTTAGATTTCAGTTCATTACGATGACTTTTGGCCTTAGTTTATACCAGTGATGACTAACATACTAAGGCCCGTATTTATAATCAGCTCTCAAGAGTAACAGCGAGTTTGAGTCCAAATCAGAAATGTAATTTCAGTACAAAACGGTCTGTCAAAACCATACTTAATATTGCTCTCAATCTTGAGATCGCTTTATAAATACGACCCTAGGAGCCATATTCCATACCATTGTCTATAAAGCTTCTAAGACCCGTATTTATAATTAGCTCTCAAGAGTGACAGCGAGTTTGAGTTCAAATCAGAAATGTCATTTCAGTACAAAACGATCTGTCAAAACCATACTTAATATTGCTCTCAATCTTGATATTGCTTTATAAATACGAGCCTAAAACCTCTTCTTCCAGAGAGTTCACTCTGAAAGAAAGCTTCTGGTTCGCCCTCACTTCATTCACGCCGCAGGGCGGAGGGGAAGCCCCGAAAGCGCTGTCGGGACGCACTCTAGTGGCTGCATATTGGTTGTTTGTGGTGCTAATGTTGGCGACTTTTACTGCTAACCTAGCTGCTTTTCTGACTGTTGAGAGGATGCAGGTAATTATTTGTTTAAGTTTAGACCCTTCATTTTACCCAAGAAGTCAACAACAAATTAGCTACGTAAAGCCTAGGGTCATTAGGTCAAATGGGTCATTGGGTCAAATGGGTCAAATGGGTCATTGGGTCAAATGGGTCATTGGGTCAAATGGGTCATTGGGTCATATAAGTCATTGAAACATTGTGTCGTAGAGGTCATGTTGGTAATTGATTTATGTTCGAGAAACAGGTTCTCTTCTGTTATCATATTTTATAGGTATGTGCTCATTTAGACCAATTAAATAAATTAAACTTCGTATAACTTCGCAGACTCCCGTATCGTCACTAGAGCAACTGGCTCGTCAATCTCGTATCAACTACACAGTGGTTGAAGGATCCACAATACACCAATACTTCATCAATATGAAGTTCGCTGAAGATACTCTTTACAGGTAAAATGCCTTCGTGGTCTGAGTCTTGGATTCCCATTTGGAAGTCGTGGGTTTGATTCCGACGGGGGGAACACAAAATTGATATAACAATTTATCACAGTTTGCTTAGGACAATGCAGGATGAATTACTAGATTGCCTGTCAAGATAAAGGACTCCGTGATTTAGATTGCACGTTAAGCTATCGATCCCGATCGATATCTGATAGTTTTTTTTTATATCCCCCATGTCATGGGAATCGTACTAACCTACTCTACGAACTCCGCATCGAGTAGATAGACTAATACGGGGTGTAAGGGACAGCGTCCCGCAAATGATAGGGGTTGCTCAGTCAACGATACTGAACAAATATCACCAGGATTTTTTTTTCAGGAAATGAAAAAAAAAATTGCTTTTCCATACAAATTGTCTGATCATGCTGGTCATTTTGTATGAAAAAGCATTCTTTTTTTTCATTTCCTGAAAAAAAAAACCTGGTGGTAGTTGTTCAGTGTCGTTGACTGAGCAACCCCTATAAGTTTGCGGGACGCTGCTGTCCCTTACACCCCGTATAGGTAGCCAGACTATTGACATAGCTATTGACATTTGCTTTTTTTTTGTAGGGTGTGGAAGGAAATAACGCTGAACGCGACATCCGACCAGGCGCAGTATCGCGTGTGGGATTACCCAATCAGAGAACAGTACGGGCACATACTGCTCGCTATCAATGCATCCGGTAAGAGAGAGACAGAATTATTTAGTAAGTATAATGAAATGCTCAAATGAAATGTGCCTGACGTGACTAAAGCTAAAAATACCTTCTTTTTTTTTTCAATTCGTCCCATTTTGTGATTGAGACAGGCTAAAGCTTTTCGCCATACCGCCTATTCATACGTTCAAATATTTCTGTCGTAGTACTAAAAATACCTATCATAGAGGTACCATAGACAAGGGTTTATAGGAAGATCATTAAGTCCTTCTCTTCATCTTTCTCTGTATTTTCCTACTCAGGTCTTTTCAGTCAGGATTTCACCAAATGAGATAAGCTACAAAAAAATGTCTCATCATCATCATCATCTTTCTAGCCTTTTTCCCGTATTTCCCGGGGTCGGCTACCTGATCTAGGGGATTGAACGAGGGTACTGGTTTTTACACAGAGCGACTGCCATCTGAACTCCGCAACCCAGAAGGGAAACCAGACCCAATCCTAGATTAGGTTACACAACCTTTGAATTTCTTCGTAGGTGTGTGCAGGATTCCTCACGATGTTTTCATTCACCGTAAAAGCGCCGAATAAAAGTACCTACATATGAAATTCGAAAACCGAAAAACACATTGGTACGTGGTGGGATTCGAACCACAACTTCCTGCACAGAAGGCCGCGGCCCTATTCACTAAACCATCCGGGCTTCCTACAAAAAAACCATCAATGTCTCAATTTGAGAAAAGCTACAAAAATAAAATCTCGATTTGGGATAGGCTGAAAATCTCAGGAAAAATATTTGTAGCAAATAAATAATATTTGATTTGATTGAGTTGTTTATCCGACAGCTTCTTTTCCCGGGAATACTTTAGCAATCCAGTATGAAACAAGGACTTTAGTTTAGGTATTACAATTTAGGCGATGGGCTGACACTTGTCACCTACCCTGAGATTCAGATCAGATTGAAGTAAAAGCAAAGAAGATAATTTAGAACCTCATAAAGTTGAAATTCATAGTTCGTGGTAGTAACAGAAAGAAGATTTGCGAAAAACGGCCACTTTTAGCACTTTTGGTATCTGTAACTGCTGTAAAAACTGAATCATGAATTTATAGTGCTTAATAGTATATTAGGCAACGAGGGAATAAAGCAGTGTCTAACGTCACGGGCAGCATATTGAATCCTGAGCGGAATGAAGGATTCTAGGATTAATTCCCGAGCGCAGCGAGGGAATTAAATCTTTAATTCCTGAGCGAAGCGAGGGAATTATGACAAGAATCCTGAATGTAGCGAGGGATTCAAGTCTGCCCAAGGCGAAGACACATTTATTCCCGAGGAGCATACTATATTTTACACACCTACTGCACAGATTACTTAGACGGTGGCAGGCGTCTGTAAGATAATAAAGCTCAGAAATATACCTAATCATGTAATATTGATACATAAATAAATATTGAAAACATACCAGAAACAACAGATCCGAAAGTCAATTCACACTCACTGAACTACACTTCACGTTCACAATCCACTACCTATTATTTTTATAATATTATTTTTAGAGGCCCCGAAAGAGGTGGCGTGATGAAATGGATGCCTTCGAGAAGGATTGGATGCAAATAGCACATGAACGAAAAAAGTGGAAACAAAAAGGGGAGGTCTTTGCCCAGCAGTGGGACAAACCAGGCTAAAAAAAAATTATCATATTGAGACTTATTATATCCAGCTTGTCCTATGATAAGACAATTTGTCCCAGATTCGGACATGATACCGTTCCTGTTATACCTACTTATTTCCTTTTTTCCAGACAATGGACTTCGATTACGAAATCATCTCTCCCAAGTCTGGTGGGTTTGGCAAGAAGCTGCCTAATGGGACGTGGGACGGAGTCGTTGGGGATCTTACCAGAGGGGTACCTAAGTTATTTTAGTTTGCCAGCAGGCCTATGATGCGCACTGAAGACTTCGATTTGTCTACAAGCGTTGCATACTTCACTATGATTAATGCATGTCCTTTTCCGTAGTGAAGTGTGCAACGAAAGAGATAATGCGTAGACAAAACGAAGTCTACTGTGCGCATCATAGCCCTGCAGGACTCTGGCTACGGTAGCTTGTACGACAAGAGCAGTCCACTTTTCTGCAAACTTGTATCTACATACATTTTCTAAGATATCAAAGGTTTTCTGCGTCGGGTTTACTTTTATACTTATAAAATAAAACTCTCACTCATCTAGTTCCCGTAATAACCGTCGTTTCACCGTAGGAAACGGATCTAGCGGTGGCAGCTCTAACCATGACGGCCGAGCGAGAAGAAGTCATAGATTTCGTGGCGCCGTACTTTGAGCAGACCGGTATTCTTATAGGTGAGTTTCAATTTTAATATTCATCATCAATCATTATCAACTGGCTGTATCCGTCCACTGCTGGACATAGGCCTCGGCTCTGTTTTCAGCCGTTGCCCGCTACATTACCACGTCTGTTCTCAGCCGTTGCCCGCTACATTACCACGTCTGTTCTCAGCCGTTGCCCGCTACATTACCACGTCTGTTCTCAGCCGTTGCCCGCTACATTACCACGTCTGTTCTCAGCCGTTGCCCGCTACATTACCACGTCTGTTCTCAGCCGTTGCCCGCTACATTACCACGTCTGTTCTCAGCCGTTGCCCGCTACATTACCACGTCTGTTCTCAGCCGTTGCCCGCTACATTACCACGTCTGTTCTCAGCCGTTGCCCGCTACATTACCACGTTTTTTTTTTCACACCAATGGGCAGAAAACTGAAAACTATCTTATCTCTCTTGCAGTGATCCGAAAGCCAACCCGCAAGACTTCCCTCTTCAAATTCATGACGGTGCTCCGGACAGAGGTAATATATTTAAGGGGCTTTACCATATTTCGCGGCGGGCCGAAATAGGTATTTGTCTCTCACTCACACAAACGCGGCACAAAACGTGCTGAACAAGGAGAGTAGATTTTAACGTAAGCGACAAAATGACAAATTAGTTAAATTATGAATGAAAATTACATCAAAATGAAAAAAATATTACTACAAAGGATCAAGGTTACTATGCTTTATGTTTTAAGAAAAAAATTACGTAGTAGCTCGGTTGCCTTATTCATTAAAAACCGTTTTAAGTTTTTTGAAAACCTGACTTTATGATTTTTTTTAACATCTTAAAACAGTTTTAATTGTGTTTTCAATACTTCATCGGACGAGAAATATCTATAAGATCAATATAATATTTTTGTCGGCAAGCGTAAACGCAGTACTTTGGCTAGAAATCATTTTACGCAACGTCAATAAAATTAGTAAGGAGCCTTAGCTCCTAGGAACTACAAAATTCAATTATTGACCATTAAAAGTCCGCGTTACGTTTTATGAACCACATTTATCAGGTCTGCTGTAAAAAAATTCATTTTAGAAATAAGCAGTACCTGTTGTGTCTCGTCTTGATTCCTTATGTAACTATGTCTCTGTCTATGTTACTGTGTGTGTACAATAAACTGTTAAATAAAATAAATACAGAAGAAGTCTTTGTGTTCTTTATGTTAATCTTATACAACGTGTAACAGAAAGGGTATATGCATCGAGAAATGTGTGAATCTACCCATGAAACTGAACAACTTTCCCTCAGGAACATAGGTCGAAAAACGAAAAAAATATTTTGACCTTCCATACAAAATACATCAGTTGATAGCGCATTTAGTATGGGAAGTCATTTTTTTTTCGTATTTCGACTTATGTTCCTTAGGGAAAGTTGTTCAGTTTCATGGGTAGATTCACACATTTCACGATGCATTACCCTTTATGTTACACGTTGTATAGCTGTTATTTGTGTAATAAGTAATTTTCCCTTTCTTCACTTGAGGTTTGGTTGTCCATCGTGGCTGCTCTGTTGCTCACCGGGTT